>APFE031105065.1:115728-161927 GCA_000404065.3 Pinus taeda
CAAGTTTCTGAACTTCTTACCTCTTTCATTTGGTGTGCAAGTGCTTGAAGATGCACTTGAATTTCCTCCTTGTGGTGTGCTTGGAGAAGCACTTTCATTTCTCCTCAAGGGCATCGCTTGCTGCGCTTGTGTTGGCACTGCTGTTTGGGGATGCATTTCAGCCATCTCATCATCATCTTCATCCTGAGACAAACAATTCTTAACATTTATTGTTTTCTCTATGCTTCCATCCCAAGCTTCCTCCTCAATGAATTGAACATCTATGCTCACAAAAAACTTCTTGGTAGATGGGATATACAACTTGTAAGCTTTGGATTTCTCACTGTATCCAATGAAAATACATTTCTCCCCTTTGTTGTCCAACTGCCTCCTTAGCTGATCTGGAATGTGTGCATAAGCCACACATCCAAAAACTTTCATGTGAGTGACTCTTTTCTTTCTCCCACTCCATGCTTCTTCTGGCACTTTGTTTATGACTGATTTTGTAGGACACCTGTTCAAAATATATATTGCACAGTTTACAGCTTCAGCCCAATAATCATTTGGCAAATGCTTTGCCTTCAACATGCTCCTTGCCATATCCATGATTGTTCTATTCTTCCTTTCAGCAACACTATTTTGCTGCGGGGTGTACCTAGCTGTAAATTGCTTGTGAATTCCATTTTCTCTACAAAACCATAGGAATTCCTTGGAGATTTACTCACCTCCTCTATCTGTCCTTAAAACTTTGATACGCAGCCCACTTTGATTTTCCACAAATGCTTTGAAATTTTGGAATTTTTCAAAAACTTCACCTTTATTCTTCAAGAAATAAACCCAAGTTTTTCTTGTAAAATCATCAATAAATGTTAGAAAATATTGGTTGCCTGCTAAAGATGAATTTTGCATCGTTCCACATAATTCTGAGTGGACAATCTCTAAGGGTGCCTTTGCCCTTATGCTTTTCCTTGAAGGAAAACTTTCTCGGTGTTGCTTCACCAAAATGCAACCTTCACAAACGCTGTCAGGTTTCTCTATCAATGGTAATCCTCTTACCATTCCTTTTCTTCTAAACAAGTTAAGACCTCCAAAGTTGAGATGTCCAAATCTCAAGTGCCACATCCAATTTTCATCCTTTGGCACGCTTTGGAAAGCCTCTTGGGTAACTGCTGCAATTACTTCTTTGTTTTTCAAATCTGCTCTAATTCTAAGAGGGAACATTCTATTCCTTGTCATCTTCACTTTAGCAATGCATCGTTTGTTGGGTGCTCTATCCATGATGGTGCATACATCATTCTCAAAGAAAACATTGTAACATTGAACAAGTTGTCCAATACTCAAGAGGTTACATCTCATTTCGGGAACATAATAGACATCTGTTATGGTTTTCCTTTCTCATTTCTTTGTAAATATCTTAACTTCTCCTTTACCCATAACAGAAATTTTACTATTAGTCCCAAGTGTGACTTGTGACTTCACACTTTCATCTAAAGCAGAAAACAAGGCTATGTTTCCTGTCATATGGTTGCTACAACAGGAATCTAAAAGCCATATATCTTCACTGTTTGTTTCAGCCATGTTACAAGCTAATAAAACATTATTTTGGCTGATATTTGCACTAGATCTATTACTCATATCATGCTGCTTCTTCCTACATTCATTTGCATAATGCCCATATTTTTTACAATAATAGCATTGGACATTAGATTTTTCATACCTTTGTCCTTGAGCATGATGTTGTCCACTTTGTTGGCTGCTGCCTTGGCCTTGGTTCGGATTTGGATTGCTGCCTCTTCCTTGAGCATTTGCTAGACTGTGTCTTCCACCTCTGTTTTGGCTTTTGCCTCTTCCTCTCTTGTTTCCTTTGCCTTGACCTCTTCCTCTTCCAATGGACATCTGGGTCTTGAAGGCTTGCTCTAGAGATGAGTTTTCATTTCTACTCAACCTCTGCTCATGAGTTATCAGTGATGCATGGAGTTCGTCAACTGAAAAGTTTGAGAGATCCTTTGTCTCTTCTATGGTGATAATCACATCGAACTTTGAGGGAAGGACCCTCAATAGTTTCTCCACAATCCTCCTTTCTTCAAGAATTTCTCCATGAGATCTTATTTGTGTGACCAGACCAATCACATGTGTGAAGAACGAGTCAATATTCTCTGACTCCTTCATGCACAAGTTTTCAAAATCTCTCCTCAGCAACTGTAGTTTTGTTGTCTTCACTTTCTCCATGCCTTGATAGGCTGTCTTGAGAGTTTGCCATGCTTCTTTGGATGTCTTGGCTACAACTATGCTTGGAAACACACTCTCATGCACTGTTTGATACAAAAATACGAGAGCTTTGGAATCCTTCTTCCTATTGCTCTTCAACAAATCTTTCTCTGCCTGAGTTAATCTGTTAAACTCATTTTCATCTGCTGGCTCTTCAAAACCATCTTGAACTAATTCCCATAAATCTTGTGAGGCAAACAGGGCTTTCATGGTTATTGCCCAATAATCGTAATTTTTCCCATTAAACTGTGGGAGTTGAGTATTAAACATACTCATGCTAGTGCTGGTGCTGGTGCTAGTCATTCTTGCACTTCTTAACTATGCTTCAAATATTTGACTGTGTATTAAAATAACTCACTGTCTTCAACAGCAACAGAAAAAAAACTTTGAGAAATACCTGAAACCTTTCTTGACTGTGTCTTCACTATGCTGGAGAAGTTGTTGTTGCAGCAAGAGACCTTCCTTCAGCTTCTTTGACACCTTCAAAGAGCCTGAACCTGCTCTGATACCACTGTTGGGGATTTTTCTCGTAAAATCCCAAAAACAACAAAAACTGAACACATAGACAATACTCTATTTTTCAGCACAAGATCTTTAACACAACGGAAATTTAAAATTTATTTGCAGCGGAAAGAGTTTTCACACACCAAAGATTTCTATTCATTAATTAAAAAAATTGTTGTTACAAATTATGATCTCCCTTTTTCACAGAGGGATTTACAAAAGATTCAGACTGCTGTGTCTACACTTCATATTCAACAAAAGAAAAAAATTTCATTCATGCTGCTGCATGCTCCCCTTTTTACTTCGCACTATTGTGCGTATTTCTCACACGAACCACATCAAAAAAAATGACATTACATTTTTTTTTTACTTATGCACTAAGACAAAAACTCCCGTGAAATAAAAAACTATAAAAATAAAATCTTTATCAAAACTTACCAACCCATAGTAAATTACATTTATTGTTTCACTCACATTTACTGTTTTACTGATGGTCAAAAGTGAAAATTTTACTCCACATCAAATTCATTTTGCAGGCCTGTAATTCAACCATTATACAATTTGGCTTTGGAAACCCATCGGGTCCGGGCTTCATCACATAGCGCGCATATATGTAAAGCCATGCTCCATTGTTTTCCCAATTGCGATATACCAATCGCAATATCTGCCGATATCTCCGATGCTCCGATTTTCCAACCCGCCGATACGCCAAAACAATATATTTTAACATATGCTTGCAAAACATTAAAACACGGAAAAGAGGGCCGATGCGGAACTGTAATAATATGAAACAAAATGTTGAATACCCGTCGGGTTAGTTTCATCAGATCGCGAGTATATATATATATGCAAAAGCTCCGCCACTTTGTAAACGCCGATAATACGCCGATACGATATCAGCGGCGATGTTTCCATGCTGCTACACGGCTCAACTGTTTCGCAATTGAAATTATATTTTCAACCATGATAAGGGTTTCGAATCAAACATTTTTTGAAATGTAAATACAACGAGAAAATAAAGTGTAATTAAAATAATTCTAATAAAATAAGGTTTGGTGGCCACGGAAGTAGAAACCTTTTACAAGTACAACCAATAAAATGGCCCATGGGGGCTCATAAAGTTATCCCATGCAATCTTCCCAAATATCATTAAAAAAGAAAGAAAGTTAAAAAATTGAATGATTAAAAGTAAAAGAAATTTTTGTCACTCTTATTTCTTTTATCTTAATTAGCTGATGTTATTGTCGTGTTTTTATTTTAATTTATCATGGTGATGGTGCAGTTTTTCATTAAATAATCATGTGGATGTTTATCCCAGTGCACTTTTATTGAATTTAATGAGTTTTGGAAAATGGCAATGAAAATATTTCAGAATCTGGTAAATTTGACGTGTATATATCCTATTTCAAAATATTCCTAGATTTTCAAAGCATATTAAACTTGAAAATTAATTAAGATACAACTAGCGCAGCTGGTGCGCCTGCTTTAACAGTCGCATCCAGCATAGAATTAGAATAATGGGTTGTATTGCCCTCTACATTATTGGGAAGTGTCAGTGACAACTTCTAACAATGGTATATTCTGCGTGGAAATAATTAGAGCATTGCGATGATTGTTTCTTGTTTGAGAAAGAATGATGAGCTCTCGGAAGTGGAGATCCTGTACATATAATTATGCAAGTACAAGAAATGGTGCGTCCACCGAAGGAATCGCATCGAGATTAGAATTACAGTCAGTAGACAATTTCGCTGTCATGAATTCGCAGTTGTAGATATAATGAAGATACAATTGGCATTTGTAGATATAATGAAGATACAATTGGCATCTTGGTATCTTGGCGTGCTGACAACGTCGAAGTCACAATTATCAAGCGGAGTCTACACATTACATTGTGAATTTTTCTGGGTACGTTAAATTTTTTATAATGTATTATAGGATCAATTTTATTAGAAATTTGGTTAAATTTTTTGAAACATGATTGAGTTAGAATATCAAAATAATTTATGAAGTTAAATCTATTTATATATTCAAAAAGTTAACCAAAATAACGTTTACACTCAGGGTTAATCAACCAATGTTAATCCCGGTAACTGAGTGTCAGTTGCCTGGAGGATCTATCGCTTGTAATGGTTCAACCGGTGTGTTGATCTAATCAGATGGCAACATAAAAGAGCTTTCCGGCTGCATAAGTGCCATAGATATGATGTTGGAAACCACATCCCGATTTCGAGTAAGAAATATCATGAGCTATATGTATACTGTGTGACTACGTTTGAATTGTAGATAATAATTTGAGTGGAGAGTTATGTTAGGGTCTTTAAGGGTAAATTGACTAATTCAAAGTTAATTTGTGGTGGGAGAGATTACTGTGAGGTAGCTAACCTACAACGATTTCATTTTTATTAGTTCTTTAGCGATTTGTGAGGGTATGGTAAGCCAAAAGAATATATGATAATAAAAAGCCAAGCCATTCGTTATTAGAAGCTCATATTTGGTTAACCACATAAAGTTATGTGTATTATTATTTATGGTTGTGTATGTATTGTCTTTGTTTATAGTGTTATTATTATAAAAGATTAAAGTAACATAATGTATTTTAGAATTAAAATGGGAAGTGTAGTAGTATGACATGTATATGACTAATGAGTTTGTTAAATGAATATATGATGATTTTGGGGCATTATTGTTCTTGCAGAAATATGAGGATAAGAAGGTGTATTATTGTCTACATAGTTGTTTTATATATAGTAGCGAAAGGTGGTGCATTTTATAATTGGTGAGAAGTAATTTTAATTGATACATTCACCATTTCTAGAAGTGTAGCAGGCTTTTATAAGTTTTTGAAAATCTCCCTAGCAACTAGAAGTTGACTATGTTGTTGGAGAGTTGGCATTGTGTGGATGGCGAGTGGCCTAGTGAGGGCATCTGCAATTGTGTTGGCATTTGATGTCAACATTCATGCTGGGGAGATGTGTTGGGAAGTTGGTAGTGCCTAACACTAGGCATGAGTGTTGGCATTGATGTCAACTAGACAAGCTTAATTGCTTGTTACAGCAGTTGCTGGTAGTGATGGCCCAAGAAGAATCTCGTGGTAGCTGCATGCTTCATGTAGAGAATCATCATAGTAGCAGGCTTTTTGGAAAAGCCATAAAATGATGATTCCAGTGATGGCCCATGATGGAAGTCCATGGGAGTAGCAGGCCTCATGCTAAGGACACATTGTGGATGTGATTCGTAGTTGTCCGAAGAGTTCAAGATTAGAAGATTGGCAGTAAGGTTGGAGCCATACTTTGAGGTATTAGATGGACTCAATGGCTAATCGATGGAGCCATACTTTGAGGTATTAGATGGACTCAATGGCTAATCGAACCCCTTCCATTGGAAAGTGCTCTGGAAGAAATTTCCCAACGATATGCGGAAGTCTAGAATTTGAACTTGTGGGTCAAACGTTATGACCTGCTGAAGTTCAAAGTGTTAAAGCCTTAAGCAGGGAAGAATCCCACATATCGCGGGTCTTGGCAATTAGGGCTCCCACCAAAGAGGTCCCTACACTCAGTGAGATCATAGATCGGAGGCCAATCCATCCCGGTAATTAGAAATTAGAGGATCCAAGTGCATAAAACTGCGAGTGAAAATCGTCGATCAATGATTAGCGATATTGACAATCAGAGGTCCTAGCAATCGGAGGTCCCGACAAATGGAGGTGCAACGAAATCGAAGATTGGAGATCCAGAGAAATCGAAGGTCCCGGTGAATCACAATCGGAAATCCTTAGTGGCTGGCATCGGTGCAACAAACAGAAAAATGCCGAGATTTGAACCTCCAGTGTTAAATTGTGAGGAGAGGCAAAAATACTTTTACAAAGATAATCGCTACAAAACAAAGCATGGCGGGCCTCTTTCTCTCTCTTCTAGGAGGACACGTGGAGACATCTGATTAGGTCTGATAAGAACACGTAGTAGCTCGCAGATGAGCTCTGATAAGGACAGACGGTTGTAGGGGATTGGATCTGATAAGGACACATGGCAGCAGGTGGTGAGCTCCGATGAGGACACATGGCAAGATCTTATTGGTTCTGGTAAGGCCAAGTGGATCCTGACGTTAGCATGATGTGATGGTACGAAGGGAAATGTGGCAAGTAGTTTCAGTGTTTTGAGGTGGCCTAATGGGCCATATTCAAGTCACACATGTCACCACTCAGAAGATGCCACATGGTAGGTTATGATGTCACATCGGAGATCAGAGGTTTAAAATGGTTGGCACATTCGCCACCTTGGTGAATCACCAATTAAGGGGCTCTGATATAAGGGTTGACACGTGGTCGCAAAGAGTCAAAGAACCAAGGGCTAAGGCTGAACACAGAGGGTCATCGGCGATCGGTGATTAGAGGTTTGTGATGGATGGCACATGGTCACAGTTGCAAAATCATCGATTAGAGGGCTCTGATATGAGGGCTAGCATGCAGTCGTGAGGTGTTAAGGAACCAAGGGCTAGGGCTGAATAGAGGGGCCTATCGATAATTGGCGATCAGGGATTTTTTGGTTGTAGACACTTGGTCATAAAGGGGAAATCACTGGTAAGGGCGCTTCAATAGTGTTAAGTGCTTGGTTGTAGAATAAACACAAAACTAATGGTGCAGTGCTTAACAAAGGAAAAAGGCTCCCGGTACAACATCGAAAGACTTAGCGCCTCAGGTCATGGCACTCAATCAGCACGCTTGGTCTTATAATGAATATTCGATGAGGGCTAAATCAAAAGGGGCTTCAATATCAGAGATTGGAAATTGGCAGTTTGCAATGTTGTGCCACTATGGTGCTATGATGAAAAGCTCTGATATCTTAGTACATAGGAGTATTGATGGCATATGGGTCAACAACTGAAGAGTAACTGCAAAGGCAGTGCAGTTGTCCTCTAGAGATATCATGTGCACGCATTATAGAAATAAATGCAAAACAGGAAAGCCATGTTGAAGTACTGTGAGCCCTGAACATGTATGGAGAGTCTCAGTGATGTGATAACGACAGATAGAGAAGATTGTGCCTGGGATTGAGTATGCAAGTGGTCTAGCCAGTGGCAGACAACAGCATGGAGAGACCTTGTCGAATTATAGTGCGCAGTAATGCCTATGGACATTGTCGTAACATCGATAGAGTTTTAGCATCAATTCAAGTAAACAATAGAGGAACAAAACCCAGGAGCTCTAATGAGAATGTGTGGGGTATCCAACATTGTTACCAGTGAGAGCCAAGAGGAAAGAGTTTTGTGTGTGAGCACTGTTGTGAGAGGCTAAGTGAGATCCAATTCTATGTGTAAAGGTTGACAATGTCTTAGTAGAAGAAAAGAGACCCCGAGAGCAATACTTTGTGTGTTACGTTGAAGGTGCATGTGTGATTTGTGTGTGAAGGCTAATAGTTTCTTGTGCTGTGTGCATTAGGCCTAAAGTTTCTTGTAATCATTGAGACAAGTCTAAACTACCTACGCTCTGTGTTAAAGGAAGAAGTTTTCTAATCTGTGTGAATAAGGTTGTGTGTGCCTTTATGAGAAGAAAGTAGAAGGCTATGTCTGTGTTGTAAGAAGCAATGCCAAGAGAATATTGTGTGCTGTGGAGAGTGGAGAGGCTAAGAGTTGAGTGACTATCAATGAAGAGTAGAGATCAGAGGGTTGTGTGGATAGTGGCTAGTGGCTAATATAGATCAGATTATTGGGTTGTTGAAGAGTGCTGCAAAGAGATGCAAAGTGCGGCAGAGTGAGCAGATATCAAACTTTGTTATCACACAAAGTTGTTTCCAAACTACAATGAAAATTTAGTTCCTATTTGAATGTGGGTTGGTGCCTGTAGAACAGGAAGTTGGTGCTTCCATCTCTAGTGGAACTTGGGAAGGCTTGGGGGTCAGTGCCTCGTGCAAGTTGGTCCTTGCATAAATCCAAGTAGTTGCAAGTTGATGCTTGCATAAATCCAAGGAGATGAGTTGGTTCTTGCAACAAATCCATGAGGTTGATGCCTCATATGGTTCTTTTGGTAAGCTGGATAGGTGTCTACAAACAGGGGGAGTTAGTGATTCTTGCTAGTTAGTGCTAGCAAAAAATAAAAGGGAGTTGGTGCTTCCTGTGAGTGGGTGTTCACAAAATAGATTGATGTAATAAAGTAGGTGCTTCTATTTACATCAATAACAACAACAAGCTTTGCGGTTTTTCTCGAAAGTGTTTCAACATGAAAAACCTGTGTATATGTGTATGATGCTTATGTTTTGTGTTCTTCTATGTTGAGTTATTGTTGTTGCCCCATTATACATTGTTTCTGGTTATATGGATGAATGTCAAGTTAAATAAGAAAAGTAAATTGACATAAAGAAGTTAAAATTAGCCTTAATACTGATTCACCCCCCTCTTAGTATTAACAATGTATCCAACATGTGCATGGTGTGCATTATGTTACTCACTAAAGAAGCCTCGTGTTTTTTGAGATTCTCTTTTCATGATAAGAGGGGTGGGCTAGGTAAATATTTTTAGTTAGAGTCTTAATTGGAACGAGACATTGTCTTTGGGTATCCTTGATTTTCTAATAGTGCAAGAGACCATGGTTTCTTAGGAGCTAAGATCATTATTGGAACTAGGGCATGAGGAATAGGAATGGAAGGAGATAAAATTGAGCATATGTACTAGACTAAGGGATGCTATTACATTCCTTGGTACAATTGTGAGAGAGGAATAAAATAGATCGGTTGTAATGAATCAAAACTTAGGGGAATTTGGAATGGAACAAATGAATTAGGTATGGAAAAGAAGGAGAGGTTGGAGGAGGGATGCTACAATGGGAAGGTTGGTGTAAATAGAGAAGACAAGTTAGTTCCAAGTCTCTCAAAGAGAAGAATGCATTTATTCAGTATGACTGATTGAATTGTATAATTACAGGGAATATGTTTTGTAGTGGTAGGTGAGTGGCAGAGATGAGTAGGATTCCAAGGAAATGGGTTTGTAGTATAGATGAGTTCATAGACTACCATTTTCATTAGCTTATATGCACTTAAATGAGCATTATGTAATGCATTACACATACATTCATATGAGAAGACAAAAAGTAAATTGTTTAAGGGGGGATATAAAATTTAATGATGTTTCGAAAGGGCCCCATGAAGATTTTAGGTTTGATATTCATTAACTAGAAGATTAGGGGCTTATTTGTGTATCTAATTGAGGTGATAAGAGGGGTGTGGTTTGTTGCGGAGCTAAAGTTAGGCTACAAAGTCTCACATATGAGACAATATTTTTAGACGCCATTGTTAGGGATGATAATATTCAATTTTTCTTGCACTTGACACTACAAGTCAAAAGGAGGTCTAACACATGTGAATAAATTTATTTATTTATTAAGAGTAAGGAAGGGTATTCCACAATAGGGTTGAGAAAGGTGACTATTTTTTGTTACGAAGAGGGATAAGGGATGGAATTTAATTTGGAAAATCATGGGAATTTTCCTAATTTTTCATCATTCTATAGGGTTTCGTGGTGGTTGGTGTTAAAAGTAACTACAATTGGAAGCATCATGATAGTGAAGTTTGTGGGCAATGAGTTTGATAAACTACACTACGAGTTAGGATTTATAATAATTTTAGGGTTTGGGTTGGGGTTGGACATGCCAATGTATTATTGAGAGGAAGACAATATTGGTTTGGGGGGGGGGGGGGTGGTTTGGGGGGGGGGGGGCGGCGTGGTGAGAAGTACGTAGATGAGGGTATTCTTCATGTTCATGTTTTACTACGAAGGACCAAAGGAAGGCTTGATATAAAATGTTTCTCTCAAATAAACTTACTTCATTATGAAAAACACTAGTAGATCAAATTTAATTAAAATAATATGAACATCTTTAAATCTAATATCTATATTTGGATCCAAAGCTTGGTAAAAGAATCAATATATTATTGGATTCTTTCTCCTAGGGGTTGTTGCAACTACAACCATCTACATTTTAAGCTCCATAGGTAACCATGGGGGTAAACACATTATTTCCAAGCAAGTTAGAAAGTGTTCCATGTGGTGAAGTACCTATAATAGGAGTTCGTTTTTATGTATTCATTGGGTTCAATATAAATATCTATAGATTCAATGTATTCATTGGGTTTAATGTAAATCTCTATAACTTTAATATGATATTACTTCCATGATTGTGCAACACATTCTAAGTGGTTACTTGGGAGAAGTAATTGTATCTCTTCACTCATATCTAGACAAGTATTGAAATCTACAATTAGGCTATACTCATGTCCTTAGAGCATACTCTAAACATTCTAAATTTTGGTTCTTTTTACGGGCATATCTTCCAATTTACCTGAAATTTGGTCGAAATTAGTTGGAACTCTAAATTTCGGTTATTGAGTATGTATGATCCAAGTTCCTCAGAAGTTTCTAGGACACTGCATCTATTTATATATTCAAAAATATAATATAAGTAATAGAAAATTGTGATCTCACAAATAATTGTGTCACTGAATTCTAGTGAAAAGGGGGAAATGTAGAATGATTAGACTCCACCCATCAATCAAAGGAGACTATTGAGCTACAACTAGAGATGATTTTGTATCGAAGTCAATATTAGTTTAAAAAATAAGCATCAGTTATGTGATGATATATCCATTGATCATGGTATATGGATAGTGATGTTAGAAAGTAATTAAAACCCATGGAAAAATGATGTGTTGAACAAGTAGACTTCATTTGTGGGAAGAGATATCTAATGTTGTAGACCACCCTATTCACTAGTGTAACATATAGGTGAAATGAAAATGAGATAATATAACTCATAAATATAAATACTAGAGAGTGAATTATGTGAATATATACATCAGTGTAGTGATGTTTATTGAATATAATTGCTACTGAGCAAAGGAGAGAAGATTGCATACTTTTTTTCTAGTATTTGTCTTCAAGGGTTTCGAGCCTAGGAGTGGCTTCATATAGTGCGAAAACATCAAGACTATATGGGATGAGACCCAAAATAGGAATTTCCTAAAGGACATATATGTGATCCTTGAACTAGTATGTTGATGTCAACAAATTGCAAACATGAAACAAAGTGTGTCCATTGTATAAGTGCCATATAAGTTATGTTGGGAACCATATCATAATCCCTAGCAAGAAACATCATATGTTATATGTATTTTGAAATTACTCTAAGAATGTAGTTAACAATATAACTTAAATGCTAGGGAAACATGATATATTTTAAAATTGATATGGGATGTGTTGTAGCATTTACATGTATGAGCAATGGACCAATCATATCAACACAGAACAAAAGAAGCAAGAGAGTGTTTATGAATAGGATCATGAGGCAATAATGTTGCTACAAAAATATGAGGACAATAACGTGCATTATGTCCTACATAATTGTTGTAATATATGGTTGGAAGAGGTGATGCATTCTATAGTTGATGAGAAATAATTCTAGAATGATCCTCCCATTCTTTGTAGAAGTGCAATATCATTTTGTAGGACAATGAGAATCTCATCAAAAAATTGAATTTGACTATGCGTGATGTGTATTATGTTTTTAGCTATAAACACCTATTTTTCCTAAGTTTTCCCTCTGGAGGAAAAGTGGCATGGACTTGGTCAATGGTTTGAGTGTGTGTATATATTATAATGATATGTTGATCCTTTAAGTATCATTTATTTGGAGATGATGCTAGATATCTTGGTGCCTTAAGAGCTAACAAGGTTATTGGAATTAGTACATGAAGAATATGGAGGGATAGGATTGAAATTCACCATGTCTATAGGAGAATAATGTTTTTTTATTGCATTCTTTGGTAGGGATGTGAGAGTGGAATAAAGTGGGTTTGTTATAGTGAATTAGAGGCTTGAGTAATTCAAGATGGAAAAATAATAGTGAGGTATGAATGGGAATGAAAAGTTAGAGGAGAATTACTAGATTATTCTAGATATTCAAAAGAATGGTGGTGTAAATATGGAAGAAAATTAACTGGCAAGTACCAGAGAGAGAGAGAGAGACAATTACACAAAAATTATTGTTTGAATTGTTGGATTACAAGGAACAAGTTTTGTGATAGAGGTGATCTCATGCACATCATTTTTTAATTAGTTTATATGAATTCGATGAAAATTATATAATGCATTATACTTACAATAATTTGAAATGTCGAAGAGTAGGTAAAAATAGTTAAGGAGGGGACATTGAATTTGATTATGTCTCAAAAAAGCTATATCAAAAATGATATAGTACAATATTTATTAATTAGAAGAGGATGGTGTTTATATTTTTGTTTCCAACTAAAGCAATAACAAGAGGGGAATAATTTTGTGGGAATATAAGTTACAATTTCTTCGATATGAGATATTTTTTACAAACATGACAATAAATAGTTGTTCTTACACATGACACTTAGTGTGAAAAAAAATGTATAATATGTAAATAATTTCCATTATTCATTAAGAGTATCTAAGGGTATGTCACAATAGGGTTGGACACAGTGAAATTTTGTGTGAAGAAGTGCACGAAGAGATGGAAATTAATCAATAAAAGAATGGGCATGTTCAAAGTTATCCAATAATTTCTAATCCTTGGATAGGTTTTTAGGGTGTATTCTTGCTGTAACGAAATAATTGGAAGCATCATAACACTTTATTTTGTGGGAAAGAATGTCAAGAAGATGCACTATGAATAGAGTTATGGTTTTCTATAGGTTTAGGGTTAGGGACTGGGTGGTATGCCAATGTATTACTACAAGGAGGTGTATATGGAGAAGGATGACTAGTACAGAGATGAGGATAATTGTCCTATTCATGTTTAACTGTGAGGCAATGAAGGAAGGATTGTTGATTTAAATGCTACTCTCAAATAAAGATTATTCACTTTGAAAAATCATTAGAAAATCAAAATTAAGAATAAGTACCACTTTAGATATAAGATACAAAGTTGCAACCAAAGAATGATAACATATCAATGTATCATTGGATGCTTTACCTTAAGGCTTGTCATCCCTACAACCATATAAATCAAGTTATACAAGTGATCATGAGGGTAAAAGCACTATCTCAATGAAAGGTAGAAAGCATTCCATGTGGATATGTACATGTGACTAGAGTTGGCTTCTATTCTTTCATTGGGTTCAATATAATTCTACATAGCTTTAGTGTGAGATTGTTTCCATGCCTATATGATACATTCTGTGTGATTATTTGTGAGAACCATTCGTTCCTCTTGATTCATATTTGGATAAGTGTTGAAATATACACTTAAAATATAGATCAATGAGTTAACAATTGACCCTACATTTTCCCTCTAAATTTAGATAATAAAAATGGATATCTATTTGGAAATTAGAGGTGGGAACCCCAACTAGAATCTTAAATATTTTGTGACAACTCTAACTAAATCCCAAAGAACATTGAATATATGATTTTTACCTTCATCTAATGAAACTTCCATGCAATGAGGCATTTTGTGAGGAGAGGGTCCTAGAAAGCCAATGAACTATTGGAAGAGTGCATCCAAAGTGGATGGGATACCTCCAATAACTCAATAAAATTGTTCGATGGTCTTTAGGGCATTAAAATCTTGATCTAAAATGAAAAAGAAGCCTAGGAAAAATAAAATTTGGGTCGTTCTTCAAAATAAGGATTTGGGTGGGAAGGCATGCCCCAAAAGATAACCAAATCTGAAGAACTAAATAGCTATAGAAAAAGTGCCAAAAAAATTATTGTCGATGACGTCATCTAAGGCTTACATATGATCATGATCCAAGTGAAATGGGCTTCTCCAAAGAGAAATATACTTAAGAAATAATGTGTATTGGGTGGGATGGTGGCCTCAAGATCCAATTGGTAGAAGAATGCATGCCTAAATCTTAAGGTGATCATACGCTACAATACCAATTAGTGAAACTATTTGGAAATTCTTTTAATACAATTAGGAAATTCAAAGAAGAAAACTAGAAAAAAATGAATGGATTATAATATATGTGTAGTTCAATGCCTTTTATACTTCTTTCATGGGTTCACTCAAGTTAAATATATGATAAAATAAATTCATGTAGCTTGAAGAATGAAAGAAAAGGTAAACAGTAACATTGTATGCCACTTAAAGGATAAAATAAAAGATAAATCAATTTTGTATGCAACTAGCTTGGAGGCTAAAAAATGCAATTAAATGTCCTTGCATGTTGCTAGAGAACTGGAAGGTACCCTCAAGGGAGTTGTATTGTTGGTGAGGTATCCTTCTAGCAGAGTTCACTGTAATATTCCACAACTCTTTTTCAAACAACCTATCTGTATAATCACTATTAGCACTTGTCACTTATTTTTTGGCTAAATTTCAACATCACTCCCACTTATGTTGGATGGATTCCTCAAAATTGGAAGATGAACACCATCTCTGTGTGACCCATTTGTTGCTTCCACTTCCCCAATATAATATAATCCTCTATTTCCATGCTCTTGTTTTGGCTCAAAGTCATCCCTTAACATGCTCCAATTTCTCTCTTTAATACCCAATAAATCTCCATTAAATCAATAGTAGGTTCAATGAAATTTATCATACTAGAAATTACATATCCAAACATAATTTCCTCCATCATATAATTTCGTCCATCACTAGATTTCTCTTAGAATCTTGTTAATTTGTTACATATTTCCACACCAGGTATTTGCTTTCTTGGACTTATTTTTTGTTCTAGAAGTTTATTTGTAGCAATGGAAGCTCCACTTACAACACATGGAATGTAAGAAATAACAAACTAGCTTTGAGGATTGGGAGCAATACCAACACATATGTCCTTCTCATTACTTTGGCCATGACCAATATCACTTGATGATTGTGAATGAAAAAATCACTTGTTATGGAGCAATGATAAACTTTTTATCGTAGGATCCCTTCCAATCTCTCAAAATCTCTTAAAAATCATGTTTCTCCTTAGCCTACACACAAGTGGAGTGTTTTATTTCTAGTTAGAGTGAATGAGATGAGGGAAAACATGTTGCTATGAGCATTTTAAATATCCTTTTCATGCCCAATATATCGAATATTTGAAGACATGTTAGAGCATCATCTCTGACATATGTTGTAGATATATCCTATGACATGACAAGTATCACCATGCCTTAGTATCCTCCATATATAATCATCTTGTGGACCTTGTTTGTAGGATCACCATTGGAAATTTCCTCTTATTGATTGACAGATTCAACCCCACTCCCACTTATGTTGGAAGGATTCCTTCAAAATGAAAGATGATCATCATCCCTATGTGGGCTACCTATTATTTACACATCCACAATCAAATAGAATCCTCTCTTGACATACTCTTTTGTCAGCTCAAAGTCACCTCTAACATGCTCCAAATTCTCTCTCTTTAAGGCCAAATAAACTACCCTTAACTTAGCCTTGTAGGTTCCCTCAAATTTGTCATAGTGAAAATTACATGTCCAAATACAATTTCCTCCTCAAGAGGATTTGCCTTGCGATCTTGTTAATTTGATACATATCTCCACATTGGGTATTTTCTTTCCCAAGCTTGATAACTTGTTGTAACATGTTATTTACGGCAATGGAAGCTCCACTTGGAACATATGGAATGTAAACACTAATAGATGGGTTTGGAGGAGGGGAATCAATACCAACACTGATATCCTTCTCTTTTCTTTCAATTTGAGAAACATATGTGGATGTTTTTCTATGACAAAAACAATTGTCTTAGATAAATGACAAACTTCTTATCATATGATACTTTCAAATCTCTCAAAATACCTTGAAAAAAATTATGTTTCTCCTTAACATACACACAATTTGAGAGTTTTCTTACTTAACCTAAACACATTGCTATAAGCATTTTAAATAAGCACTGTACTTTTTTCAGTTATCAAAACATATTAGAGTATCATATTTAACTTTTATCCTCTAACTTCATAAGTATCACCAAATCTTGATATCGTTGAAATAAAACACTTAACCATAAAAATCATCACATCAAATTTATTTTTATTATATTAAATATCAATTCACATGAAATTTATTTTTATTATATTAAATATCAATTTACATGAAATTTATGTTAGTTCTATTTAGAGTTAACACCAAAATATTATGTTAGTTCTATTTAGAGGTTACACTAAAATGTTTTTAAAAAAATAATATATAAATTAAAAAATAAAATAGTTGAATCACTTTTTTTTTAATAACATTCAGGAAAATAATTATTTTAAAAAAATGTTTTATGTTTGGTGGGCAGCGAAGTAGCAACCTTTTATAAGTACAAATAATAAAATGGCCCATGGAGCACCATAAAGGTTTTTTTAATGTAAAGACAATGAGAACATAAAGTATGCCTAAGATTATTCTAATAAAATAAGGTTACGTGGGCACGGAAGCAGCCACCTTTTATAAGTACAGCCAATAAAATGGCCCATGGAGGGCCATAAAGGTATCGAATTCAGTCTTCGCAAATATCATTTAGAATGAAACTAAAATTTTGAATGACTAAGTAAAAGCAAATCCGAGCTGACAATGCAAAAAGCTAGGATCAGTAATTGCACTGTTGCCAAATAATTGATGCCACTGTTGTTTCTTTTATTTTATTAGTTTATCTTATTGGTCCTGATTTTAATTAAAATTAATCATGGTGATGGTAGCTGTCAGTGTACTTTTTCATTAAATGATCATGGTGATGGTTGATCTTAGTGCACTTTTTCATTAATTTTAATTGATCATGCTAATGGTTGATTAAATGATCATGTTGATGGTTGATTTGAGTGCGCTTTTTCATTAATTTTAATTAATAATGTTGATGAGTGATCTCAGTGTATTTTTCATTAATTTTAATTAATGATAGTGGTTGTTGATCTCGGCGAGAGCTAACCAGCCTGGTAGCTTGCCATAGGGCATTAAATGACTGGTTAACTGCATGCCCTTTAACTTTATAACACACCCGCATGCATAACTAAATAAATGAAAAATAAAGCATGCAGCTAACCAGTCATTTAATGTCCTATGGCAGCTCTTGCCGTTAATCTCAGTGCACTTTTTCATTAATTAATTAATTAATAATAGTTGCTCTCAGTGTACTTTTTCATTAAATGATCATGGTGATGGTTGATTTCAGTGTACCTTTCCATTCATTTTAATTAATCATGCTGATTCTTGATCTCAGTGCACTTTTTCATTAAATCTAATGAGTTGTGGAACCTGAGGATGATTACGGCTATCTGATATTAGAATTTCACCCTAACTTGAGTATTGTTTACCTAAATTGAAATAACTCCCAAAATTTCCAATCATCTTAAATTCAACGACGATGCAAGTGGCATAGGTAATGCTCCCACTGTAACAGTCCATCGACCATAGAATTAGAATGACTGGTTAAATTCAACCATCATGCAAGTGCCATAGCCACTGTAATAGTCTCATCGAGCGTAGAATTACAACGATTGGTTATATTGCCCTGTACATTATTGGTTATATTGCCCTGTACATTATAGTTACAGGCAAGCTCTAAGACTCTTGCATTGCTATTGCTATATATAATTGTTGCCTGGGAATATTTAGAGCATTGCTATGATTGATTGGAGAGTGTTTGGAGCCTTTATTTTTTGGTAAATAGTTTTATCGATGTTTTGGGCTACGTATCTCGGAGTTTTTTTGCTAAATAGTTTTATTGATGTTTTAAGCTAAGTATCACAGTTTCATCAAAATTGTTCTATAAATTTATGATCACATGCTGTGATACTTGACCTGAAACTCGAATGGGAAAATTTACTGAGCATGATTCTAAACACTCCAATAAAAACCTGCCCAAACACAACCTTTTTAAAAACATTAATCCCTGTTTTGATTTTAGAAAAAATACCAATCAATTTCTAAATATTTTTTAATTAAATTTAATGAGCTCTCCAAAGTGGAGACGGTGACTCTCCAATGCAAACCTGCCCGAAAACAAAAACATTAATCGCTATTTTCTTGTTTGAGAACGAATGCGAATAAATTTCTAAATATTATTTAATTGAATTTAATGGACTCTCAGAAGTGGGTATACTGTATATGTAATTGACATGCAAGTAGCAGAACTGGTGCGCCAACCGAAGGAGTCTCATCGAGCTTAGAATTACAGTCAATAGACACTTTTCCTGTCAGAAATGCGCACCTATAGATATAATCGACATACAATTAGCAAATTGGTACCTCCGCCATCTCGAACTGGCTGTCACTGATGGTGCAATGCCACCGTCGGGTCGCGCTGTCGGCGCACTGACAACGTAGAAATCACAATCCTCAACCGTAGCGTAAACGTCATATTTTGGTTTCCTAAGTTATGTTACATTTGTTTATCTTTATTTTGAAATAACAGATTCTATTGTTTGAGTTGGAATTACCAAAATATTTCAAAAGTTTTTATTACCATATTTATTTATATATTTTAAAAATTATTAAATGTTTAGCTTTATTTATATATTCAAAAACATTTATTTATTTATTTATATTTAATTTATTCATTTACATACTAGTAAAAATTATCAAATCTGATAATAAAATTTAGACTTAGGCCATTTCTCAAGGTAGAGTGTTGTTCCATAACTAGAAGTGTTAATGTGGGGAAATCAATGTTAATCCTCGTAATTATGTGTTGTGCCATAAACATAAATCCTAATGTAGGGAATCAATGTTCATCTTGGTAACTGAGTGTTAGTTGTCTGGGGGATCTATCTCTTGATCATGGTCTATCGATGGTGAGGTTACGAAGAGATTAAACAACATCCAGTAAGAAACATCATGTGCTATATGTATTGTGCAACTGCTTTAGGATTACCGAACTAGATATCATATGCTAAATGTACTCTACTTTAGGTCTAAGTTAGGGTTTTAAGTGAGGGTTTTTACGGTAAACTTAAGTTAGTTATGGTCAATTTAGATTGGTGGGCAATTTATGGGCCCAGGTAACTTTGATTTTGGCTATATCATGTAGTTTACTTGAAAGTGCGATGACTCTATTGTCAATTGCGTTTGATGCATTTGCTAGGGCGTGGTAAAAATAAGGAAAAATATTTAATAAAAGGTCAAGCTATGTGTGTTTATTATTTTTTCCCTCTTATTTTTATTATTAAAAAGTTAAAGCTACACAATCTATTTTGGCTATATCATGTAGTTTACTTGAAAGTGCAATGACTCTATTGTCAATTGTGGTTGAAGGATTTGCTAGGGCATGGTAAAATAAGAAAAAAAAAATTAATAAAAGGTTGGGCTATGTGTGTCTATTATTTTTTTTCTCCTATTTTTATTATTAAAAAGTTAAGGCTACACAATCTATTTTAGATTAGATATAGGACTTGTTGTAACATGGATGTGTATGAGCAATGAGCCGGTCAAATGAACACATAATTGAAGAAGCATGATAATATTGATATTATTCTCGTTGTAGAAATATGAGGAAGAGAAAGTGCATTATGCTTTCCATAGTCATTATTATACGGTTGAAAATGGTGAATTTTACAGTTTGATGAGAAGTAATTTTGGAATGACCCACTCTTTATAGGTTTTGAAAACCTCACTATCAATTAGAAGTTGATTGTGCATGATATGTGTTATGTTACTTGCTATAAAAACTTAATATTTCTCAAGAATTCTTGTTTGAGGAAAAAAGGCATGGCTTTGGTAAATAGTTTGAATTTGTGTTTGTATTGGAATGCGACATTGAGCCTTTGGGTATCCTTAATTTGCTCACAATGTAGGAAATCCTAGTCTCTTTTGAGCTAAGATCACTATTGGAATTAAAGTATGAGAAATAGGAAAGGAGAGAGATGAGATTGACAATGTAACTAGATTAAGGAAATTTATTACAATCTTTTGTAGGTTTGCAGAAAGGGAAGAAAACAGAGGGCTTATAGTGAATTGGATCTCATGGGAATTGAGCATGGAAAAAAAAAAAAAAAACATGAGGTATGGATAGGAAGGAGAGGTTGGAAGAGGGATATTATATTGGGAAGGGTGGTGTAAATAAAGGAGACATGTTTGTTCCATGTATCTAATAAGAAGAAATGTGACTCATTAAATTGTAGGATCACAAGGAAGAAGTTTTGTAGTAAGGGTGAGTTCATAGACAACCTTTCTTAATTAGTTTATATGCCCTCTAGTTAGGATTATGTGATGATTTAAGCCTACACTCATATGAGATGCAAAATAGTAAATAGTTGAAGGGAGGATATCAAATTTAATGATGTTTCAAAAGGGCCCTATGGAAAATGTTAGGATTCAAAATTATTAACTAGAAAATAAGGGACAATTTGATGTATCCAATTGAGGTGATAAGGAGAGGGGCGTGGTTTGGTAGGGAGCTAAAAATATATTAGAAAGTTTCACATATAAGATCATTTTTTTTGCTATCATTGTTAAGGATAGATTATCATAACTGGTTGTTCTTGCACTCAGTACTTTGAGCAAAAAAAAGATCTATAGAATGTGAAGATTTTCGTTTACTCATTAAAAGTAAGGTAGGGTATGCCACTATTGGTTGGGAAGAGTGACTATTTTTGGTTAAGAAGAGGGATCAAGAGATGAAAAAAAATGCAAAAATTCATCGGCATACTAGCAATGTCTCATCATTATATAGGGGTTTTATGGTGGACTGATGTTGGATGACACAAAAATTTGAAGCATCATGATAGTGGAGTTGTAGGCAGGGAGGTTGAGTGGATGTACTACTCATAGGGTTAAAATTTGGAATAGGTTTAGCGTTTGGGTTGGGGTGGATGTGCCAATGTATTATTGAGAAGAAGACGATATGGAGGAGGATGAGTAGCAAGGAGATGATTGTATTTGTCATGTTCATGTTTAACTATGATTAACCAAAGGAAAATTTTATGAAAAGTGTTTCTCTCAAATACAATTACTCCATTCTAAAAATCACTAGTAAATCAAAATGAATTTAAGAATAAGTTCCTTTTAAATCTGAGATTTGGAGTTAGATCATAAAATTATCAATGTATTATTAGATGATTTAGCCTAGGGCTTGTTCCAACTATAACCATATGATGATTAAGCTCCATAGGTAACCTTGGGGGTAAAAACACTATCTAGAGGCGAGGTAGAAATTGTTCCATGTGGTGATGTACCTATAATTTGAGTTAGTTGTTGTGTCTTCATTGGGTTCAATATAAATCTTTATAGCTTCAATGTGAAATTAATTTCATGCTTATGCCACACATTCTAAGATGTTACTTGTGATAATAATTTTGTTTCTCTGCATTCATCTCTAGAAAAGTATAGATATTTGTTGTTAGGTTATAGATTCTTGATTTTGGCAATTGGCCCTGCATTTTCCCTATATATTTAGGTGAAATATGGGTATCTAGTTGGAAATTATAGGTGGAAACCCTAAATTGGCACCTTCGGGCTTATGGTAGAACTTTAACTAGATCTACACAATGTTGGAGATATGAGTTTTTTCTTCGTCTAAAGAAACTTCCATGAATTAATGCATTTTATGAAGAGAGTGTCTTAGAAATTTTATGAATTATTGGTAAAGTGGGTCTGAGATGAGCATGACGGCTCCAATAACTCAAATGCAAACTGAAAATTCAATTACTAGGTGGTCTATGGAGCCCATAGGTCTCAATCTAAAATAAAAGGAAGCCCAAGGAAAAAGATGTTTGGGGTTTGTGTGAAATATGGGTATCTAGTTGGAAATGAAATGTGGTAACCTTGAACAGATATCTTAGGGCTTATGTTAGAACTATAACTAGATCCTAAACAATGTTGGAGATAGGAATTTTGTCTTCATCTAAAGAAATTCCATGCATCAAGGTATTTTGTGAAGGAATCTTCACATAAAGCCAATGCACAATTAGAGTGTGGATCCAAGATAAGAGGGATACTTCCATTAATGTAAATGATGCTTGACAACACAATTATTTAGTAGTCTTTCAATCCCGTAGATATTGATCTAAAACAAAAATAAATTGAAGGAAAAGACATATAGGATTTGTGGCAAAGAAGGATTTGGATGAGAGGGAATCCTTTAAAAGGGAACCAAATTTCAAGCACTAAAAGGCTATAGCAAGAAACAATAAAATGATCCTAGGAATGAGGTCATGTAGGGTTTGCAACTAAGCACAATCCAAGTGGGAGGGCATTCTCCATAAAAGAACTAGATCTGAAGAAGTTGTGTTGTGGGGTGGGAGGTTGGCCTCAAAAAACCAAATTCGCAAGAATAAAAACCTAAATCATAGGCTTTATTGATGATGTTATTTTCCAAATCTTATAATACAATTAGGAAATTTAGAGAAGAAAAGTAAAAACCATTAAGTAGATTAGAATGGATGAATAGGACAAAGCCTTTTATACTTATAAAATGAGTTAACTCAAACAAAATATCTAACTAAAAAAATAATAAAATAAATGCAAGTAGCTCAAAGGATGACAGAAAAGCTAAATAGAAAATTATGCATGTAGCTCGAGGACTAAGAGAAAAGCTAAATGAATTCGATATGCACACATCTTGGATGTTGAAAGATGCAATTAACTATTTCTACATGTTATTGAAAAACTAGAAAGTACACTCAAAGGAGATGTCTTATTGGTGAAGAATCATTGTTATGGAGCACAAAAAAATCCAAGAGCTAATATTCGCATGTGAGCTAATTTTCCATGATTTTTTCCAAAAAAATGATTCGCCAATTTCCATTTTTTATAAAACCAATTCGCTCAATTTTTACAATATAAAATTGTTTTACCTTTAAAATTGTCAAAATTATATAGAGAGTATCGATAAAATCTTTATAAATTTGAATAATTTTACAAATACGTCTATAAACATTTTATAGTTTACATATTACCGACTAGTGAGATTCCTCAATGTTTTTAAACTTCAAGATAAATTTTCATCCTTTAAATTTTCCCTGTGAGAAAGTGTTCCCTAACATTCCATATTAAAAAAATAACCTAGTGGTAATACCAATCTTGTCATGTGGTCCTTGTTCAAAGAACTTATTCACAAGTTCACTATTTGTTGCTTTCCTCTTATTTGTTGACTAAAATTCAACACCACTCCTACTTAAATTTTATGGAGTCCTAAAAAATGGAAGTTGATCATCATCTACATCTAGAATGCTTCTTGTTCCCACTTCCCCAAACCAATAAAATCCTCTTTTTGACTCAACATCACATGCACCAATTTATCTCTCCTTAAAGCCCAGTAAATCTCTCTCTCGCTCGCTTAACTTAGTCATAGATGCTTTCAAATTCATTATACTAAAAACTACATGTCTAAACCTAATTTCTTTTACCAAAAAACTTTTTCACAAACTCTTATTAACACATTACACATCTCCACACTAGATATCTCCACACTAGATATTTTTTTTTTTTTTCATGAACTTGCATTATGGTTCTAAAAAGCTTACTTGCACGGGAGGAAGCTCCACTTGCAGCACAATTAACATAAACAACAATATATAGATTTGAAAGAAGAGAACAACATCAACACTAATATATTTCTCTTTATGTTAACCTCCAACAACATCACTTGATAATTGAGCCGCGGTTTTTATAATATAAATGACAATAACATTTACGTTAAAGAAATAACAGAGCTTCAAATCCCCCAAAATCTGTTTAAAATAATATTTTTTCAAGCTGCACACAATTAAAGTGTTGTTTCTTCCTATTCGAAACTTGAATAAAATAAAGAAAAGCCCATAATCCGTTTAAAATAATATTTTTTCAAGCTGTAGACAATTAAAGTGTTGTTTTTTCCTATTCGAAACTTGAATAAAATAAAGAAAAGTATATTGTTATGGAGATTTTAACCTTCTACTTGCACCCTCTTATACTCGATATATCCAACCTGTCAAAACATTTTAGAATATAATATTTTACATAGGTTCAAATGTATATCGTGTGACATGAGAAGCATCACTATGCCTTAGCATCTCCATTCATAATAAAAAAATAAAATAGTTTATTTAAGCCTGTCAAAACATTTTAGAATATAATATTTTACATAAGTTCAAACGTATATCGTGTGACATGACAAGCATCACTATGCCTGGGCATCTTCATGTATAACAAAAAATAAACTAGTTTATGTAACCATATCACGTAAGCAATATGTTAAAAAATGTTTGGTCGGCATAGAAGGCTTTCAATTTAGGACCTTCCACCCTTTCACAATTACAGCCATAAAATGGACTTTCAAGGATCATAAAGAATCCAACCAAACCTTTTCAAAATGTAAATACAATGAATCCCTATTTATTGTTAAAATAATTCTAATAAAAGTTGAAAATAATTAATATTATTTTATATTAATGGAAAAATAGTTATTTTTTTAGTTTAGGATTTGTTCTTAGAATTTAGGATTTTGGTTGCAACTTTCTAATTTCTAAAGTTGTATTTAATGATGTAATCTTTCATTGATGATTAATAGAGTGTACGAGAGTGATCTCTCAGTTTTGAGTGTAGTCTCCAGGTGCAGGGCACACCTGTGAGCTACATTTCATTCTTTTCATTTTGTTCATATTTTATCTTGGTATCAGAGCTCAGATTGGGTGAGCCTCATCTTTTATCACCTTTGTCGCTGAACTGCCTTTGTAGCTAGCTTGCCTGTGTGGTAGAATTGCCTGTGTGGCTTGAGGAGCCTCTATGGCCGTGTGTAAACAAGAGCTTTGTGCTCAATTGAGTAGGTGGAATGTAGAACACCTGGCTCGGGAGCACGCCAGAAATTAGATTGGCACGACTGTTTGTTAAATAAGCACGCCAACGCACTAGAATACCGCATTGGCGCGGAATTTAAGGGAAAAATCGCACCAGTAAATTTGCCTTGCATTGATTTTTTTTCTTGGCATGGATTTTTTGCTCGGGAGAGTGCCAATCCACCTTCAAGGGGATCTGTAGGAAGCCTCATCTTCGTTTGGCGATTTGCGAGGGGTGCAGATCGGCGAAGTGCAGATCTATCCGGGAAAGGCAGATCAGATCAATTTTGATCAGATCGATTTGTCGGCTGTATTGAAAAACGTCAAATTTGCTCATCGAAGCGAGATTGCCAGATACTGTAGATAAGTGACAGATAAGTGACAGATTGATCTGACAGGTATCGTTTTTTTTTTGTTGGGTAGATTCATTTTCTAGATTTAATCAAAATGAGTAATACGAGTCTGGCAAACTCGATGGATCTGACTTCAAGAATTGGAAGTTTAAGATCCAGACCTTGCTTGAGGGTGCGAATGCTTGGTCCATAGTTACAGGTGATGAACTGAAGCCGAACGCAGGGACACAGGAGCAAGAATGGGAGAAACGAGAAAACAAGGCGGAAGTTTTGTTGAAGATGTCTGTGAAGGACAGTATTATCCCGCACATCAGAGAATGTAAAACGTCCGCGGAGATCTAGACGACCATCAATAATCTCTATCAGACCCAGAACACAAGTCGAATTATGGCACTTAAAAGCAAGCTATTTTCAATAAGGATGGACGAAAGGGAGACTGCTACTGCATTTGTTGTGCGAATTAAATATGTGAAAGATAGATTGGTGGACATCGGAGAGGCAGTTTCTGACTCTGATCTCATCCCAATCACACTGAGTGGGATGCGTGATGAATTTCAAATGTCTAGATTGGTAGCAAGGGAGAAAGTGCCCACATTTGAATATCTGACAGGGATCTTGCTGCAAGAGGAGGAGCGGTGGCAGAACCTCAACCCCCAAAATGATGATCTTGCGTTGATGGCGAAACGATGACGATTCAGAGGAAAGCAGCTACAACAGCGATCACAATAGAAATGAGGAACATCGCAGAAGAATTCTCATAAAGGTATGTTTGCAAATCATTCTGTAAAGAAATGTTATTATTGTGGAAACAAGGGTCATATACAAAATGAATGCCTTAAGAAGCAGGCTGATGATAAGAGGAAGCAGGCCAGTGCAAAGCACAGAGGATACTTTGTTGAAGAAGAAGATAAAGACTTAAGTCATGAATTTCAACTATTCAGAGTCGACTGTGCCCTTTCAGCATCTAATGAGGATGATATTTGGTATGTCGATTTCGGAGCATCCTCACACATGACAGGTAAAAAGGAATTTTTTGATAGCCTTGAAGAAAGTACAAATGCATCAAAATTTATTTAGGAGATGATAGTGGATACGAGATCAAAGGTTATGGGGTGATTCCAATTAAGTTATCAAATGGAAAAATTAGCTATCTTAAAAATGTTTTATATGTAACTAGAATTAAGAAGAATCTGATATCTGTATCCATGATGACTGATCAAGATATGCAAGTCAAGTTCTTCAAGACTCATTATGTGATAAAGGATTGGAGGAATGAAATAGTTGCAACAGGCATGGGAGTTGGAAGCCTATACAGAATGGATGCAAAGAGTATACCAAAGCGAGCCATGGTTGCAGGAGGATCGACAGCCGAACAACTCTGGCATCAGAGGTTCAGTCACTTGAATTTGCAGGACCTCATGTTATTGTAGAAGAAAGGTATGGTTGAGGGGCTCCCTATCTTTCGTAATATTTAGTTAAATTGTGATGGTTGTGCCTTAGGTAAAATGCATAGAGAACAGTTTCATGTGCATGACAAGAGAAAGGTAACATATATTTTAGAACTAGTGCACATTGATATATGCAGACCTATGCAGACAAGGTCACTAGGAGGAGCATATTATTTTCTGTTATTCACTGATGACTGCACTAGATATTCATGGGTTTATTTTCTGAGTAAGAAAAGTCAGACTTTCCAATGCTTTATAAAATTTAAAACCTTGGTGGAAAAACAGTGTGGTAAGAGTATAAAAATTCTCCGATCTGATCAAGGGGGAGAATACAAGCTAGGGGAATTCATGAAATTCTGCAAATCTCACAAGATTGTTCAGCAGTATACAATGCCACACACACCACAATAGAATAGAGTTGCAGAGCACAAAAACAGAACCTTGGTGGAGTGCGCAAGGAGCATGTTACAAGGTAAGGGTCTATCTAATAGTTTTTGGGTAGAGGCTATTAACACTTTTGTATACTTGAAGGAACAAAAGTCCTACCAGGTATCTTGGCTTCAAAACTCTTTTTGAAACTTTATATGGACTTAAACCAGCAGTAAATCATCTAAGAGTATTTGGGTCAAAAGCATTTCCCATATACCCAAAGATGATAGGAAGAAATTAGACCCTAAAACAGTTAGTGCGTCTTTGTTGGTTATGGCACTGAACTTAAAGCATATAAATTATTCAAGCTTGAGTCTTGTAAGACATTTGCAAGCAGGGATGTAGTGTTTCATGAACAGGTACATGAAGAGAAATATGATATTGGTGATGATTGGCACATTTCATTGTTGTTGGATGAAAGCAACGAGGATGAAAGAGAGTAGGAGCAAAAAGAAGAGAAAAAAGAAAAATAGGAAGAAGGTGATAATGCAAGCCCAATTATAGCTGAAGAAAACAAATTTGAGGTAAGTCCCCTACCAAGGAGATCAGGTAGGAAGAGTCAAAAGCCATTGAAATTGAGAGACTATGCTTTGATGTCAAATGTTTTGAACATTGTAGAGCCCACTAATTACAAATAAGCTAGTCAATTTAAGGAATGGAGGACTGCAATGAATGAAGAGATAGAATCAATTCTTAGAAATGGCACTTGGGATTTAGTTGAGCTACCTAAGAATAAAACACCCATAGGATGTAATTGGTTGTTTAAACAAAAAATGAGTGCAGACGGAAGTATAAAGATGCAGATGATTTAATCAGAGGAATAAAAAGGCTTATGGCACAAGTTTTTGAGATGAAGGATCTCGGAAGCCTTCATTACTGTCTGCGATTAGAAGTATGTAGAGATACTGGACAAAATTTTCTTACCCAAGGGAAGTATGCCAAAAATCTATTGGAAATGTTTGGTATGGATGAGTGTAGATCAACAGCGACACCTTTGCAGTAGAATCTGAAGTTGACCAGTGACGATGGCACTAAAGAGATTGATGCTACAATGTACAAACAACTGGTTGGCAGCCTGATATATCTTACAACAACCAGACCTGACTTGGCATACTCTGTTAGTGTGTTGAGCCAATTCATGTCGAAACCACTTGAAGTCACTGGGTAGCAGCAAAAAGCGTGTTGAGGTATCTTTGTGGTACTGTTAACTATGGTATTTTATACACTGACAAATCTGATGTTACTCTAGCAGGTTTTTCAAACTCAGACTGGGCAGGTAACTTGGATGATCGAAAGTGCATCATAGGTTACGTATTCAACATAGGATCCGGGGTCATAGCATGGAGCAGCAAGAAGCAGAGTACTGTAGCTTTGTCATCGTGTGAAGCTAAGTATCAAACATTGTGTGCAGCGACATGTGAAGCGATTGGTTGAGAAGGCTTCTCAATGATGCAGGAAAAGAATAAAAGAATTCCACCTCCATCAAAAGCGACAACTAGAGCACCATTAAATTGGCACACAATCGAGTGTTTCATAAAAACAACAAACATATAAACACTCGGCTCCATTTTATCGGAGAGAAAGTACAGTCAAAAGAAATTATTGTTGAATATTGTAAAACTTGTGACAGTGTGGCTGATATTTTTACAAAGCCTCTTGCATGGGTGAAGTTTGAATTGCTTAGAGGGATGTTAGGAGTCCAGGAGAACCCTTTCTCCATTAAGGGGGGGAGTTGAAAATAATTAATATTATTTTGTATTAATGGAGAAATGGTTACATAGTTGTAACGTATCTCCTCAATTTAGGATTTGTTCCAGAATTTAGGAGTTTGGTTGCAACTTCCTGATTTCTAAAGTTGTATTTAATGATGTAATCTTTCATTGATGATTAATAGAGTGTACGAGAATGATCTCTCAATTTTGAGTGTAGTATCCAGGTGCAAGCCACACCTGTGAGCTACATCTCCTTCTTTTCAATTCTGTGCATATTTTACTTGTTCTATGGGTATAGGAGTAGAGACTTTTGTAAGTACAACCAATAAAATGGCATAGAGAGTCATAAAGGTATCATTCAATCTCCACAAGTAATTCTAATAAAATAAGGTTCTCTAGAGACGAGTAGAGACCTTTTGTAAGTACAACCAATAGAATGGCATGGAGAGTCATAGAGGTATCAAATTCAATGTCCACAAATATGATTTAAAAGAAACTCCATCTCCACAAACATCATTTAAAAGAAACAAAAACGTTTTGAATAATTAAAGTAGTAAGTACAACCACCAAAATGGCATGGAGAGTCTGGGATGTATCGAATTCAATCTTCACAGATATCATTTAAAAGAAAGAAAATAAACGTTTTGAATACTATGCAAAACCTGGTTCGGTAAAGATAAGGACTCTACAGTTGGATTGAGATTGTTTGCGCTGTAGCCAAATAATTTAACTGTTATTCGTTTTATTTTAGTTAAAGTATGATATGGGTCGTGATTTTATTTTAATTAATCATGGTGATGGTTGATCTCAGTGAGTTTTTTATTTTAATTAAGCATAGTGATGGTCGATCTCAGTGAGCTTTTTCATTAAATAATCATGCTGATGGTTGATCTCAGGCACTTTTTTATTAAATTTACTGAGCTCTGGGATGTGTGGTTGGTGTACATATAATCGACATGCAGAGCATATGTGCGCCCACCGTAGAAGTCGCATCGAGAATAGAATTTGCCTCCTAAATTTCCACCTGTAAAATCAAACGAATCAACAATATTTATTATGAGACATATCTCCCTGTACATCATGATAGCAGGCAGACTCTAAGAATCCTGGTGAGTGTCATTACGAGTTTTAAATTATGATATATTCCTTTTGGAAATAATTAAAGCATTATCATAATTGTTTTTAGCTAGAAAGAAAGAGAATGAATCTCTAAAGGTTTTCCAATTAAATTTGATGCGCTGCAGGAAGTGGGCAACCTGTACACATAGTCAACGTGCAAGTAGCATAGTTGGCTCGCCTACGTAACCTAGAATTACAATAAATACCCTTGTACAGATTCTCATGCGTAGATATAATCGACATGCCATTATCATGCTTGTGTTTCCCTTTGATGGTGTAATATCAAGGCATGGTTCCCTTTAATTCATTTATGCCAAATACATCATCGTAGAGATATAATCATTATTTGCATGAGTATTCGCTTACAATGCCTCATAAATGTTTATAGGTATTACGTTAACATCAAAATATTGGTTTTAAGATACATCTTATTGGGTTGATATTAAAAAAATTATAAAATTATTTAAATTATAATTTTATTTTAAAATTACTATGGAAAATAATTAATATATAAATTTAGTATATATATTAAAAATATGGAACAATGATCAATAGGTTGTATTACAATATTATAATGCAATACTATGGTTTATCAATAGTTTATGCTCAAAAAACCATAACTCATAATACTTGTTCATATCACTTTTTTTAAATTCATTAATTTAATTTAAAGACAAAAAGACATAACTACTTTGGAGATGAATCTCAACCTTTGATTTGTATATACTACTATAAATATTCTAGAATATTCCATCAAGGTTAAATCATTACGGTCCACCTAATAAATATTGATAATTATTCTAAAGCCCAATCCAAAAATAAACAAGCTTATTGGTGTAAAAATACCAAATCTTATTAGTCCCTATGGAGGAAGGACTCTAGCAATCAATTTTCCTCTTGACCATTATTAGTTTTGCATTGACCATGGCAAACTTATAATGTCTAACTTTATAAATAATTAAAGAAATTTTTACTTAATTTAAAAAAATTAAATTGTTATCATTTCATTGGGTTAAAAATTTGTATGTCTTATTTCAAGGTTTATGACATGTGTACCACGTTGCTGATGAAATTCATTCATGTTGAGAACTCGCTAGTTTTCACGGGATTACCACTTTTCACGGGATATTGTAACATAATTAAACAAATTGATAAAATTTAATACATATATGAGCCTATGTTATTAACTTGAAAGTTATAGTCTTCCAGAGTTTTGGACCCAATCATACCAAAGGTCGTTATTTCATTAATGTAACTAAAAGCCTATTTCTTTAATGTTAATCATGAGAGAAAGGTTTTAATCAACACTCTGAGATAAAGGATGGGGTATAACCTTTTCATTTTAAATTTCTTTTTATTGTTCCTCTTTCCTATTGGAGAAATAAAAAAAAGGAACAACAAAAGTTCTTACATCAAGAATTTGGCTAATTTGTTTGTTGAAGCCAAGAAAAGACATAATAGTCAGACACATGAGGTGATATCTAATAATTCTCTTTTGTCTTTATATTGAAGAGAAGGAAGCTCCCCATTATGTTACCTATACGAAACATAAAAAACCAAAACCTGCCTTGCCTTAGAGATCTCTGCAACATGATTTATTTAGCTAATAAGTGAATAAATGATCAAGGTATATATTGGAGTTTCGCAAGTTGAGTAAATAGGTCAATGGTAAATATATAACACCCTCCTTCGGCACTTACCCAAGCTAACTGATCCACTAGGGTATATATGTGATGAAGAGTTACGATGATATGACTCAACTCCTCAAGTACAATTAAGGAAGTGGAATTGAAAAACCAAAACTAAACTAACCTTGCTTGTGATCTACAGCACCCCCAGGGGCTAACCAACTACTTTAGGTTCCCAACCCTTGAGCTAACTTGCATTTTAGTTGAACTAGACCCCCATTTTCTCCCATGACAAGCCCTCCATGCGACTAAACCCTCTAGTTTCTCCTATGTCAAGGCCTCCATGTAGCTGCAGACTTTTCCATATAATTTCGTGCTAGCAACCCCAAATTAAAGCATTGTGATATTTGTTTTTAGCTTCAGAAAGAAGGAGAACCAATCTCTAAAGTTTTTCTAATTAAATATTAAATGTGATGGCTCTAGGAAGTGGGCAACATGTACACATAATCAACATGCAAGTAACATAGTTGGCGCACCTACAAAACCTAGAATTATAATAAATACTCTTGCACATATTGGTTCTCATGTGTAGATATAATCGACATTCCATTGGCATACTTGTGTTTTCTCCATCTTCATCTTGAAGAGGAAGAGGTTGTAATATCAAGGCAGGGTTCCCTTTGATTCATTTATGCCAAATACATCATCATTATTTGCATGAGTATTCGCTTACAATGCCTCATAAATGTTTATAGGTATTATTTTAACATCAAAATATTATGTTTATGATACATCTTAGGTTAATATTAAAAAAATTATAAAATTATTTAAATTTATATTTATTTTAATTATTATTATTATGAAAATATTAATATATAAATTAACAACATAATACATACATATATATATATATATATATATATATATATTATATAGATATTTAAAAAAAACATGGAACAAGGGTAAATAGGTTGTATTACAATATCATGGAGCAATGCTATGGTTTATCAATAGCACATGCTCAAAAAACCATAACTCGTAACACTTGTTCATATCACAATTTTTAAATTCATCAATTTAATTAAAAGCCCAAAAGACATAACTACCTTGGAGATGAATCTCAACCTTTGATTTGTATATACTACTATAAATATTCTAGAATATTCCATTAAGGTTAAATCACTACGGTCCACCTAATAAATATTGATAATTATTCTAAAGCCCAATCCCAAAATAGACAACCCTGTTGGTGTAAAAGCTTATTAGTGCCTACCGAGGAAGGACTTTAGTAATCGATTTTCCTGTTGACCATTATTAGTTTTGAATTGACCATGGCAAGTTATAAGGTCTAACTTTATAAACAATTAAAGTAATTTTTATTTTTATTTAAAAAATAAATTGTTATCATTTCATTGGGTTAAAAATTTATGTCTTATTTCAGGGTTTATGACATGTGTACAATGTTGCTGGTGAAATTGACTCATGATAAGAACTAGCTAGTTTTCATGGGATTACCATTTTTCACAGGATATTGTATTATAATTAAACAAATTGATCAAATTTAATACATATATGAGCATATATTATTAACTTGAAAGTTATATTCTTCTAGAGTTTTGAGCCCAATTGTACCAGAGGTCATTATTTTGTTAATGTAACTAAAAGACTATTTCTTTAATGTTAACCATTAGGCCAATGGTTTTAATCGACACTCTGCGATAAAGGATGGGGTATAATCTTTTCATTTTAAATTTCTTTTTATTGTTCTTCTTTCTTGTTGGAGAAACAAAAAGAGGAACAACAAAAGGTCTCGCATCAAGGATTTGGCTAATTTATTTGTTGAAGCCAAGAAAAGACATAATAGTCAGACACATGAGACGAAATCTAATCATTCTCCCTTTTCTCTTTCTATTGAGGTGAAGGAAGCTCCCCATTATGTTACCTCTACCAAACATCAGAAACCGAAACCTACCTTTCCTTGGAGATCTCTACAACATGATTGATTTAGCTAATAAGTGAATAAATGATCAAGGTATATATTGGAGTTTAGCAAGTTGAGGAAATAGGTGAATGGTAAATATGTAGCACCCACCTTTGACACTTACCCAAGCTAACCAGTCCACCGGGGTAAATATGTGACGAAGAGTTATGATGATATGACTCAACTCCCCAATTACAATTAAAGAAGTGGAATCGAAAAACCAAAACTAAACTAGCCTTCCTCATGAGCTACAAAACCCCCAGGGGCTAACCAACCACTTTAGGTTCCCAACACCTGAGCTAACTTGCATTTTAGTTGAACTAGACCCCCATTCACTCCAATGACAAGCCCTCCATGCAATTGAACCCTCTAGTTTCTCCCATCTTAAGGCCTCCACGTGGCTGTAGACTTTTCCAGGAAATTTTGTGCTAGCAACCCTGAATTCTAGGCCACCTTTTCAGGGCTAAGACTCAGGCATTTGCCGAAAACTTCATGAAACTCTCAGGAATGATTAATAACAAGAAAACAAGGCCTCTATTGTAAAGCTTGAACAATGACCAAGCCTGACTCATCCTAACCATGACAGACGTTTCGTTAAGCACGTCATGAACATGTAATGTACATGTCATAACAGCATATCTGAAGATAGGGATCTCATACTTATTTCAGAATTTTCAAGAAGGTATGATACCCTCTCACATTATCTGCATTATCATCTATTAGGTAATTCATTTATTAACATATCTTCTACTCACCAAAACATGATGAGATGCATAACAAAATACTGTCATAAAACCATACTTATAACCAGCATATTAACAATGATAGAACAACCATTAAAATCACATAATAAAAAACTCATTTACACATAAAACATAAGGGGTAAAGAGCTCTTATCAACCTATGCAAATCCAACCAAGTCAGGGACTTTCACATACCACCCAAACATATATTGGGCTGAACCAAATCTATTTTGCAACCAATCACTCATGTGCCATATTCTAAGGATGAATGTGGGATCTCATGGAATAAACCAAGAAAACCAAACAATGTCTTGTAGAGGCAAAACCACCTCAACCCTCAACTAGTGATTCCACCTCACGGTCAGGCATCACTAACCATCACCAAATCGGTCTCCATCCAAGTTGTCCAAGGCTCTAGAGTGTTTGTTCCAACTCGGCTTCTAGGACTAGTAACTCAACCCGCTGCTACTGTTGGGCTCCAAATCATTTGTTCAACCAAGCCTTCCAAGACTAGTAACTCAACCCACCAAGGTCTCTAGAACATTTGTCCAAAAAAGGCTTCCAGGACTAGTACTCAGCCCAAGTTGTTACAGGGCTTCTAGAGTGCCTGTACAACTAAGGCTCTGGGAACTAGTAACTGAACCCATAGCCAAAGGAACATGAGCACCAACCAGGAAAAAAAAAGATAAAACCTACAATACCATGGATATCTAGGAAATGGAAAGGCTTAAGAAAAACCATTTTCAATCTAGGCAATCCTTCATGCCAATGACATATTGTAACCAAGAAACCAAATGCATGTGCCATGCATGCCAAAACTAGCAAGGAAATCATACATGAAATTTGGTACCTGCAAGCGAAACCCATTGTAGTTTCTGATATTATTTTCCTCTTGCATTTTCCTACTTTTCCTTTGCCTTTTTGCTCCAAATCCCAAGTATGCCACACTCCTCCAAGAGTGCTCCAAGAAAACTCTAAGTGTCGAAGAGTATGATAGAGAGAGAATAGAAAAGGGAGCTCCAATCTAAACTTGACAAAAGGTTGTGAACTAATCCTCAAAATCTTTTTCATCAGTGAGGCCTCTATTTTCTTCATTTTCCTCCTCACATGAAACATGTGACCTTTCACCTTCATTTTCTACTATTTTCCATTATTTTCATAAAAAAAATGTCAATTAATGCCTCTTTGTCTTTTTCGTTGCCTTTTCAATTTCCATAGCCATTAATTAATCACAAATAATCACATCACTATGTTTTTTTCTCGACATTCAACTTGGAATACATGTCCCATGACCTTGGATATTATTTTTCCTTCATTAACTTTATTACATGGACTTTTAACCAAGCATTGTTACAAAATAATTGCCATTAATTTAATATTTTATGATAAATGTAATTTGTGATTATAAAATTATTTTATTTTAACTCCACTAAATACCCAAACAAAGACTTAAATCCAATGAATTCTAGCCACTGCTAAAATCTACCATGTTGAGTGTAAGGTAATGGAAGTGTAAGGTAACGGATATTTATTTATTATAACTAAATTTCATTAGTTAAATATTCATATTGGAATGAACAACAACAACGTGATGTTGTACACAATGGCATTTAAATATGAATGAATAAATAACACGAACATCATTTTAAATTGTATTTCATGCCAATTACAAGCGGTTTCTATGTCAATGATAAATAAAATGGATTTTATTATATGTCCCAACAACTTGTTACTGTAACGTAACGTAACGGATCTAGGAATCTAAGTGCTTCTCAAGTCATGAATATATATTTGTCTTATTTATATTTAGAAGTATAAAAAATAAATCAATTTAATCGTGTATAAAAAGTTATTTATATATATATATATTTTGTTTTTATAATGTAAGATCCAAATACCAATCAGTTAATAAGTGATTAAATAAATATGAGCATTATTGAGAATAATCTGAGATATCTATATTGCAACATCTACAATTTGTTTATATAATGTGAGGTTTAAGATACAAGCATCTAAACAATTATGAGTAATTAAGTAAGTCTTATTTTTTTAATTGATTAAAAATTTGTTGGTGTAAACTTAATATATTTGTTAAGTGTATCCAAAAAAATATATCTACATATTACAATAGCTTCGTCTTAAACAAACTTTTCATGTTACTTAAAAAAATAATAATCGTAGTCAAATATTTATTGATTTTTAAAATTGAAGTGTAAATAATAATTTAAATATTATTTTAAATATTTAGTAAATAGAAATTATGATTTTTAATTTTTTCATTAAATTTTGTATATCATATAATTAAAATTTATTTCAAATATTCATTTTATATTTTATTATATAATAATTTATTTATATCTATATATGCATATAAATAGTCTCACACACATTTATTTAAAATTTCATCAAAATAGTTAAATACTTATGTAATTATCTGAATTTGTTGAGTGTTATTTTCATGATGTGTAGCAATTATCTAGCACTATATCATATTTTACTATTTCAATGGATTGTATTAAACTAAGTTCTTGAATTTATTTTAATGCTTTTGGTATAAGATTTTACAATTTCTTTTTCACTTTTACTTATTTATTCATATATATGTATATAGTAAATGGGTAGGGAGTGCGTTGAATTCAACAACACTTGCTTATGGTGAGAAGTAATATAAAGAAGTTTTATTATACATGTTATTGTCTTCAATGTAAGTTGAATGAGATGAAGTACTAGTCACTATGTGCTAAGTGTGAATATTTAAAATATACTAATTATTATATGATTGGTGTGTATGATATGTATAGAATGGACTTACCATTTTGTTGGAATTTGGTCCTATCATTAAATGAAAAAAACCAAACATCGGAACCAAATTTGACTATATCCATTCCTCCTAGTTGACAAAAACATATCATGGAATTTGATAAAAAATTGATAGTGATTACCAAGACATGCCATTTCAATTTCATAAATAAGGAATCATGTTTGTAAGAACAACGGGATATAAGCCTACCATTTACGGATAATATGGTATTACATGCAAAAAGTAAGAACACTTGCTGAAAAACTTGTATGTTATAGGTTCATAATGAATATTAAGAGAACGAAACATCATTTTAAAGGATAGAGAGGATTAGAATACCAAAAATGATGAGGACCTTTCTTGAAAGGCATGATAGAGCTCAAATTCATTAGTTTGAGAGCTGCATGATTGCATGAACTAAAATGGTAACATAGTTACCCGTAATGATAGATAGGGGAGGGCATAAAATAGAGATTGAGTAGGAAGATAAAAAAGGCGAACATAGAATATTCCAAAGGTGAGAATCCTAGACACTTTGGGAACAATATTTATCTCTCATCACCTTCCAATATTTCATTTGATGTTAAAACAAAGCTTCAACTACAAAATTATGATTTCCGAGATAATGTGAAAATGTTGAATAGCTAGTCGAAATAGTTAGATTTCTATTTTTTCCTTTATCAAATAAACACAAAATTAGAGGAGTTCAAGGAAGATTTGAAATCATAGCTTTTCCCCATATGGTACGAAGAGGAAGGACTCATGAAATGGTAATACTTTCAATTAAAACAAGGATAATGTGTACAACAATGGATGTCCAAATTTTGAAAGCAAGGCATCATGTTGGCTATCTCTTGGGAAGAGCATGGGCTAGTAGCGAAGCACCTTAAAGGCCTATTTAGACATATTCAAATGAATTATGGCCATTTAAAGCTAAAAATATAGATGAAATGAGAAGGACAGTTATATACATTAATTTTCACTTAAAAAACAAGAAATACAAAAAGGGCCAAGAAGATACTAGTAGCACTAAAGGAAAATACATTGTAACCACAACCAAAAGCAAAAAGATACTGCTAAAAATTTTAAACACTATGGTTTAGATGCGATTAAAAATTGAAGGTTCCATAACTTTCATCTAGAAATGCATCCAAAATGGTAAAAAGCCAAGAAACAAGCAATAGAAGTACTAAGATGAGAGAAACATAGGTAGAAAGCACATGTAATGTGAATGAAAGGGTGGTATGAACGAACACATTGAAATATTCTAAATCAGATCGCAAATGAAGGATTGAATTACAAATGGTTTTTTTGGTAATGGTTCTCAATGTAATTTGATATATTATCCTTACTATATACTCTTGTTTTAAGAACTTATGATCCAATACATCCATCTTCATTGGGTTAGATCTAAGGTAAATATGCCATGAGAATCACCAGGAGACACAAAATTAGTTTTTCCAAGAAGGTTGGTTTATGTTAAGATTGTAGAATGAGAAATTGTGTCACTAGATGCAAGTGAAGTGATATTTGGAAACCCGTATGTATGGGATACCAATAACAATTTCATGAAGAATAATAATGAATGTCAGTTGGTTAAATGTGTTAATTCCTTCCATGTAAAAGAAAACAAAGGAAGAGGAAGAACATATTCATTAGTATAAAAATAATGAAAAAAAGAAAATTTATTTGGATAAACAAGAACATAACATCCCTCATATCTAGTGTGCTAGAACTAAGGAGAAAAGTAAATGCCTCGTGCTTCAATTTTGTTCATGGCTTATATTTGGGGTCAAATGGCTTCCTAATGGGAAGGTATCATATGAAGCATATCCAAAATAAACACTTAATATTTAAATGGCTCAAATCAATGCATAACAATTGGAGAAAACTTGAAGTTTTGGCTACGGAAATGAACTTCATGGCTATGGAAGTTGGGAAAAAGGTAGGATGATGCGGTTGAAAATTTGAAGGGGACCATACTACATCAATATATGAACACTTTCCTATAAAATCCAATTCTTGTGCTAGTTAAGCACAATTCAATTTTAGGAATATGGATGAAAAATTTAGTTTCAGGTAGGGATCATATATATGGGGGGTATAGAAACCCTAGTTTTGTTTTCTTAATGTTTAGGTATAGTTATGTAGGATGTGCACCATGGAAATACCCTACTATCATATTCGCTATTTGTTTCTTCATCTATAAAATAAAAGAATGGTCGGGATGCTATTTTTTAATCTCGAGCTAGGTTCACATAGCTTGTTATCGAAATTTAGTCTATGCATATAGACCAAATATATGTATGTAGAACCAATTTGAGTATGTAGAGTTTGTTTGTATATGTAGATTTAACACTTAGTGTTTGTTATTTCTAAAGATGTTAGCAATATTAGTTTCCTAGTTATTTTTAGGGTTTTATTTCTATGTTTAGATATGTGTAATTAGTGCACAAATTTTTGCATGCTATAAGATCATGATTTCTAAGTCACTCTAAAAATCCTAAGAAGTTATTCCATGTAAATTGGATTTTGAAGAACCTCATGCAAGAAGATATATGACATCTAATTGGTGTATCCTCAATCAATATAAAGTTATAAGGGCAATAAACAAGTTAATGGATGATACAAATTCGATTACTATATTGTTTTTCACCCATCTCAATGTTCTTAGAATGGAAAAAGTGGAGGAATTAGCTCACAGGTCCATTTTACCGGCAAGACCTAGTTTGGCAAAATAGGGTCTAAAATCATTCGGGAGTGTTTTGAGGCATCAAATGATGTTTTTTGGGGTAAGACTTTTCCTCTTTGACACAACACATTTTTTTCCTATTCTGCACGCAAAGACCTTTCTAATGCTACAAGAATCATGTCAATCAGAAGTACGTATGCAAAAGTTATGCCACTCAAAAATTTACCTTCTTATTTTCACCACCATAATTCGAGAGGATGCCACATCAGTCCCCATTATTCATGAAAAATGGGCTAGAAATGTGATTATGGTTAAGAAGACTCTAGAAGGGCCTATATTGTAACTTTAGTTAATATATGAGGTATTCAAACCTAACCACTAGTAGGCTATTAGGTCGTGGTATAACACAGACACTAGGAGGAAAAATGGTTTCATTTTTTACTGAATTTTTCCATAGTTAAGAAAAAATCACTGAGGATGATAAGAGATAGAGCACGCTAAGAGTATTTGTGCATTATAGTATCCGACATGGCATAGGCCATACTTTTTTGTAGTCACTGAAACTTTGTATTAAGAGAAACAGAGGAAAGTTGCCTCACCTTCTAGTTGGGTTTTCTCTCAAAAGGGTTTTCGAGGTCATATCTTGTGTCAAATGTGTTTGTGTGTGCGATTTTATTTCATTATTATGTACTTTTTGCATAATTTTTAATTCACATGCACACACTAATAATAGTATTCTATAGATCCATAAATATAAAAAGAATGAAACTATAATAGTTTAGAATTCCATGTTTTAAATCTAATTTTATAATATTTGTTATGAAAAAATGCCTAGTGAAAAATGCACATTTGTTTATATATCAATGGAATTTATTTGACAATGAAAAATTTGTGCCAGCTAAGTAGGCCTTTTGTTTGTCAATACTACCATTTTCCATATACGTAGTTGTATAAGCCCATTTGTTTCTTACAAGTTTCTTTGCTTAGAAAAGTGTGTTTGAATACAAGTATCAATCACTAAGAGGGATTGAAAAAGGATTCTTCTATTATTGCTTCATATAATTTTGTTTGGTCAAATGCTTCCTTAAATTTTTCTACATACAAATTCTAAGGAAATTAAGACAAAATGGAAGTGGTTAATTATTTCGAACAAAGAGTGTGTTCTTCTTCAATAAAAATGATGACTAATTAGAATAATAATTAATTCCCTATTTTTTTGAAGTCATCAAGAAACTTGTGAAGCTAGTATAGGTTTAGGTTCAATAAACACATATGAAGAAGGTGATGAAGTAGGAAGAGTTGAGTTTTAATCGTCATTGCCATCAATGGAGGAAGAGGAATGATACAGAATGTAACAAAAGGGTAATTAGGAGAATAATTGGTTGGTATATAAGGAGTATAAGGAGATGGAACATGCACCAAAATCGGATCACAAGTTGAAGATGGAACAACTAATGAATAAGAGACATAGATCAAGATACCTTATTCAAAATAACAATATATATTAATATTGAACTGTGCATTATTGGATATAATAATTTTGTTACCTTTCACATATTTATTACTAATTGACAAAAGTTCACTTCTTACTTGTATGATGCTATATTATTCTCTTTTTATCAAATATGTCTACCTACAAATCATAACCAAACACTTGAAAGTTGGTCATATTAAGTTTAATTTCATTCCATACTTATTCCAATTTGATGTCTTACAAATCCTTGCAAGGAGTGAAATCAACTATATAATTTACACTAGATATAGGTCCCAATAAAGAAAAGGAATCATATCCTTAGCTTAGATCATGCATTTAAGTATTTCATTTGAGGTTTGTTTCTTTCAGTTTTTAGTAACATATTTTTTCATGTATAGTGTTGTATATGAATTCCTTATACAATGAAATATGTGATAATCCTTTTGATAATGGATTCAAAACCATTATCTAAATTAAAATTTTGAAATCAATTCTCTATAAAGATCTTGAATGAAAATTGTTAAATTGTCCACTCTAATGTTTAAGGATATAAACCCGAGAGCTTAGGTTAAAGTATTCAATGAAGTTTAAGACATACTTAAGCCTCGAAAAATAAACATAAGGAAATGGACCATATAATTCACTATGAAAATGATAAAAGGGAGTTGATGCATGCTAAGAGACACATTTTCGTAATTTATCATAACATTGTTTTTCAAGGACACACTAGACATAACCATCATGTCTTCAAGTAACAGAAGAAGTTACTATTAAAGTATTTTGATTAATACATATTACAATGAATGGTATTTGAATGGCCAATTTGATCATGACAAATATGTTTTACATCGTCACTATAATAACATGCTCTTGAGTGTGGAATCCACTTATTCAAAGAAGATGGTGTTTCATCAAGAGAAAAGAATATTAAGAAAGAACATATGTTTTGGAAGAAGGATTATAGAAAGAAGAGGTAGAAGAAGAATGATGCATATGGATATTTTTTCTTCTAGTCTATTTATAAGTATTCCATATTATTGAAATAATGTACTGCCCATATGACCATGCTAACCAAAACATGTTACCATGTTTCCTAATTCTCTTGTCATTACACTTACCTTCCTTACATCATTTTGAGAAAGATAAGAATAAGTGGGTTTTGGACCCATTCTATTTCCAATATTCTAAGGTTTTTCTTGTATGTGCAAGTGACTTCTTTCTATTGTTTCACTAATCTTTTATCCGCTGTACCTAAAATTAAGCACTCTAAAATATAAGGTCCTATGTAAATATTGAGATAAAAAATAAAATAAAAAATTGTTTAAAAAAATTTCTTAAAAAAATAGCATGACTAAGTAAAACCTTCACAATAAAGTATAACAAAAAAACATTATAGTCATTTCCAATATTATGAATAACAAGGGAGCTACTGCCGTAGCGGTAGTCCCTGCCCGGGGGTGCAAATTCCAGGCTGGTTGTAAATTGCTGGAATAAAACTGAAAGCTATGATTGTAAATCCTTAGGCTATAATTAAGTTAAAAATAATACATTTCTGAAAAAGTATGCAAAAACAATTCTCAAGTCAACTAATTCATCGTACGTTGAATGATGCTAATAGGAGGGTCTTAGACCAAGAAATTTGTGACACCTTAGTCAGAGTTAAAACCTTCAGCCACTGTATTAGCCAATATGCATTTTTAACCAATTTGTGGTTCAAGCACTTCTATAACCTTGAATAATTCTATCACTCGATATTCACTTCCAACGACTCTGATTTGGTTTATCAAACTATCATTTCCGACAAATCTGTTATTTAGTATAGACGCATAATATAGGCTACACAGACCTTCAAAAACATTCATTTATGCCGCAGAAAGCATTATGATCGAGCTTTTGTCGTCATTGGATCCTGATTAAAGCTCAAAGGATCCTGATTCTTGGTGTGGTAAGTACTTATCAAAGGCTACACATTCTGTTAAATGGTGTGGATGTTAAAAGTATACATATGAAATGCCTACATCGTTAAAAAACAGGCAGGAAGAGAAGCAGGGGCCTTAATAGAATGCAGGCGTCCTACTATTTATCTACGAAAAAAGCCGGAATTCTTCCAAAACTTTCGATTTTTACCAATGCAAAAGGTGTGAATAATTTGCATCTACTTAATCAATATGCTACAAGAACAGCACAATGGCTTCCCTGCACAACATACGTGCCCATAAATTAAAATGCACAATTTTCACATAAATTAAAATGCACAATTTTCATTCTATTTGAGGTCGTTCCTGCACGTCTAGCAAGGAAAAACCAAGGGACTATGCATGTGTTTGTTCACAATTTCTAGCATCTTGTTCTACATGTGCATCAGGGAGTTTCGATTTCTTGCTCATTCTCAAGTCGTTGCACTGGAGCTGTCCAGAAACAGTAAGCATACACCATACAAGCTTGAGAGAAACGTTTTAATGAACTATTAACTGTATTTTTGCAATTATTTTTGTTAAAGCAGAGTAAGCATACAATTATTTTTGTTAAAGCAGAGTAAGCATACAACAGTTGAGGGACAGGAAACCAGTATTATGACGGACTCTGTTTTGAAGGTAAAATTCATCTGCAAATTTTACCTTTGACATCTGAAATGGAAAGTAAATTTTACCTTTGAAATCTGAAATGGAAAGTAAATTTTATTGGAATTCATAATTATAATAAATTTGTTTATATGAATTATGGCCTAATTGACAATGTCAAAATATTTGGTATAGTTTTTGGGGTTAGAGATATGCGCCGATACGATGGCAGGAGACAATATGCGGACAGGGATTTCTAGTATCTTTCTTCAATTTTATATTACATCCTGTATCTAGATCTGAATATACTGATTTTACTACAGCATTTTTCTCGTCTAGAAAAGTAATGACATTGACATTTACATCTTTGAATTTGACTTACTTTTGCCGTTTAATCCTATATTTATTTGTTCAAAATAAAAGTTTGTGATAATACTGAAGTGTAGCTTACTTGTAAGCAGTGCCAACCTTTCCAACACATCACCGACATTTACTTTTCCAAACCGTGTGTAAGTATGCATCCATATCTTTCCTTTCCCCGTCTTCGTCGAAAAGAACGTTCGATACCTAAAATGAATTATTACTGTGGGAACCCATGTCAGCATAATATCACATTCAGGACCATTGTAATATTTGAACCACATAACGCAATTTCCTTGAAATATTCAAGGAATAATATTTTGATTAGGAAATTTTTCCAATGTAAGTTTGCAGTTGCACGAGCTTTGAAATCATCTAAAATTGTAAAATTTAAACCAGAACCCTTGTAATTTAAAAATAAATGTCACTGTTTAGTCGAAATTAAATTGATTATGAAATATATTTTATGCATTCAAATTTAACTGCTCCTGACCAAAACAATTTATTTACTCAACCTATAGACTATCCACACTCAACCTTGACGCCTAGAATTATTATTCGAAAAGTCAACAGCGTTTTTGGACAAGTTCGCACCAAAAAAATAATTGTAAATGAAAAAACGTTCTTCGGCCAAAATATAGGACTTCCCAATGAAATTGTCATAGGTTACTTGTCATTGTGAACTACACCCACTCAAAGTTACTTTATTATTTTGAACCACTCCATTTGTTTAGAAAAGAAGTACATGCTTCACCTCCGTTTGACTTGGTTGATTATTTTTTTAATTTATGGTCGCTTAGTTATGATTTAGCTTTTAAAATTGGTGATCAGCATGCATCTGGGGTCCGTCGGAAAACACGAACCAAAACATGAAACGAATATAAACCAAATATTAAAAGAATAAAATCAAATTAATAGAACAAAAACAATGTTCAATTCCGTTCTACCGGTTATCAGGCCACACAAGAATTTTTTGCAATTAGCTTCTATAACCATGAATTCATTTGAACAGCTTTCAGATTTACCAATCTGCAACTGCAGCAACAGAAGGAATACATAAATTTGCTAAAATCATACACATATCCAAACTAGGTTGTCCTGTTGGACTTCACCTACAAAAAAATCTCCAATCAGCATAACACAGATCCCTGTGTATAGCTCAGATTTAGCTTTTCTGAAAAAATAAATAAAATTGCGGAGGGAGTTTAATCTTTCAAGGAGAGACCAGAACAACGGGGGCCGGCCTATGATAAAATACTCTTCCCATGCCCCTTGACATTTTCTTTCCTTTTCCTGCTTTGCCTTTCATTGCATCCCCCATTTTACACAACTTCCTATTATTGTTGTTGTTGAACGCCACCCCATCTTCTATGTTGAACTTCCACTCGCTCTCCCACTGGGGCTGCGCGCATGCAGAACACAAAGCACTAACACTGCAATAACACAAAACCAGTCA
>APFE031105065.1:164171-195208 GCA_000404065.3 Pinus taeda
CTATGTTGAACTTCCACTCGCTCTCCCACTGGGGCTGCGCGCATGCAGAACACAAAGCACTAACACTGCAATAACACAAAACCAGTCAATACCATAACATGAGTAACCCTATAAATCAGATATACAGAGAGATACATGTTAACTATTTTGATCACAGAAATATGTTGTTTTTGGGGCAGATCAATACCTTGGGAAAATTGGTGGCTTCCTCTGAGCAGTATTAGATTTTTTAGGGTTGTGACCATCGCCCGAATACTCTTCCCTGTCATACACCAAATCTGCTACAGTCACGTGGGAATCCATATTATCTATTTGCAGCGAAAGAAATCAAATGTACACTCTATGTCCGTTTGAGAAAAATAAATACACGACTGCTTCAGCATACCGAGTTACAGCCTTTTATCTTAATCGTCTCCTGATATACACATATAAAACAAGGAGTTGGGAAACGAGAATCCACCCCACCCCCTGTTTTGGGGTTTCAAATACAGCGGGGTGAGATTACGGCATCAAAGCAAGAACACAATGATGAAGTCTGGAGGAAGATCCGCTCTCGGAAAACCACCCCACCTTCTGTTTTAGGGTTTCAAATAAAGCGGCGTGAGATTACGGCATGAAAGCCAAAAACAATGGTGAAGTCTAGAGGAAGATCCGCTCTCGAAAAACTGGAAGTACAATACCGTTGGCGGCTTCTTGTTTTGATATCGTGAGGCAGAAGCCTGAGGCAGCACAAACCACCATGACGAAGTATTCAACGTGTCATCAGCCACACTTATCTTTTTGTTTTGTGTGTTACTAGAGCTGCAGATTTGAATGGACTGACAATAACCGTAAAATTTAAACCAGAACCCTTGTAATTTAAAAATAAATGTCACTGTTTAGTCGAAATTAAATTGATTATGAAATATAATTTATGCATTCAAATTTAAATGCTCCTGACCAAAACAATTTATTTACTCAACCTATAGACTATCCACACTCAACCTCGACGCCTAGAATTATTATTCAAAAAGTCAACAGCGTTTTTGGCAAGTGGAAAACCAAAAGTTATCTCTGGCTTGAAAACGAGAGTTCAAGTGGAATATTGTTTTTTAATTTATTTCGCCAGATGGCAAGAAATATCATCACCGACGCCTGGGGTTATAAATATCATTGCTAGCGTGGTCGTCTAAAGATAGAAGTGCTCTTTGCAGCTTTCGAGATTAGAAAGCAAGCGAGCAGGTTTTAGTTAGGGATTGGTTGTGTATGAATGTGATTTAGGGTTGGGGATTCCAAATTTTGAAGCTCAATCATGGCGAGGACACAGCAACTGGAGGTGCTAAATGCGCTGGACAAGGCCAAAATGCAATGGTATCATTTCACATCAATCATTATTTCTGGTATATTTAAATCACAATTTAAACAGTAAACTGGTTTCTTTTAATTTTCATCTAGATAATTTTAAGAATACATTATATGGAAAACATGTATCAATCCAAGGCCCAATAGTTTGTAGTAAAGGCCCAATAGTTTGTAGTAACTGAAATCACCCAAGGCCCAATAGTTTGTAGTAAAGCCAGAGAAACATAATTTATTAAACCTTTAGTCATTTCATTTACAGATAAATTGCAGACGGTGGGAATAATTTATAATAAAATCATAGAGCGATTTCTTGAAGCATTGGTTATTTAATTAACAAGGAACACGCCAATAGTTTCATGCAAAACCAGAGAGAATGGTTTCTTTAACCGTCTACTACTTAATTTAAGAACATAAACAAGAGAGGAAATATATCAATAAGCCTTCAGTTATTTAATTCAAGGATAAATCACAGAAATCGCAGAAGTTTGAAGTAAAACCAAAGAAAGAAAAATGTCTTTCAAAATTAGGAAAAGAATTTGAACATTAAATTATAGATTGCAATATATCGCGTGAACAAAGATCTATGCAAATTTTATGGACTTATACCTTGATCTAATCTACAGAAATTTAAAGGAATTTTGCCCACTGCCGTTAACTCGTACCTAGTAAGTTTGATCCCTAGTCCAGACGATCGGTGAGGTGAACAATTTTGGAGAAGCATGGCGGCATCACTTTCACAATAATGCACCTGATCTCGTCTCCTCTCCGCTCCTCTCATAGATTCAGGTACCCGAGCGGAAGAATGAAGAGCAGCTAACATGAAAAGAGCCCAATTGTAAACAATCAATCCTGGCAGCGAACAGTGACAAGTGTAAGCTTGTAAGCTCCACGGGTTTATGCAACAGTGACAAGTGTTTGTAAGCTCGACCGGTTGCCCCAACCTTCCGTTTCAAAACTTAGGATAAAATAGCGTTTGAAAACTTTGCTTTCAAAACTTAGGATAAAATAGCTTTTGAAAACTTTGCTTCCACCTTTGTTTCAAAAACTTTACCGTCCGGTTCACAAACTTAGGATAAAACAGCATTGGGGCACGTGAAGCCTGCAATAAGAGGGTAAATTCAAAAGTTTGGTTAAAACTTCATTGTGCGAAACTGAAATGCCCAAACCTTGGCTTAAATTTTGGTGAACAGCACGGTCAAAGGCAACTAATACTTGGTCAATGCTCGATCGAACACTAATAGTCCCTGCTATGCCGGAGGCAGGGACTAATAACATAATTATTTTGATGATCATATTTCTTAATACTTTAATTTGAAAAGAAAAATTCAGTCTTAAAATTTTATACATACAAAGTATTTAGCATTCACAGCCCTAAATTAATTTTCAACTCATAATATCACATGTTATTATGTTTACTACATAGTTTATATTTACTACATAGTTTTCTAGTATCCACCCAAGCTTCATTTGAAGTTTGAAAACATCGAAGACAAAACTTCAATTATTCATACATCAACATCCATGTGGGTCTATGTCCTTAGTATATTTTAATATCCCATGCGTGTCTTCCTGTAATCCACCTGAGAGGTAATTTATTTTCCTTTGTTGTTGAAATTTCCTTAATCCTTAACAAACATCCTATATAATATTTGTAAAATTTGTAATTAGAATACATACTATAATTATCCAACTAAAAAATAATGCATTTTCAGAAAAAGAACATTCATAGTCATGTTCAAATGCTTACGATATATTTTAAAGAAATTAATAAAATGAGAATTAGAGGTGGTTTAGCAAATTGAGAGAAAACAAGTTGAAAATAGCAACATTTTCGGATATTTACTGTTTTGAAAGAGAAATTAGCCTAAAAATAGTTATTCTCGCCCAAATTACTCAAAAATGACAAAGTTGTGCCATTTTGAGAATAAGATAAATTATTATTAGAACAGGTTCTTCCAGAAAATAAAATGTGGTGGTTTGGGAGTGTGGTACATGGTAAATTGATTAGACTAGTAAAATGGAAAAATGCTAACGTAAAGCTATAAACAAGACGAAACATAGAAGGTAATGTGGAATTGTGACATGTGAACGTGGATGCCTCAATGTAGCCAATGTGTCAAGTCGAAACATGTGCATATCGAAAAGGATGAATGACAAAGTTTGTTTTTGGAGGTGAAAATATTTAGGAGATCTATTAACACATATCAAAAATAACTATATAGTATATAGTTTTGTTATTTTTTTCAATCTAAAAATTAAATGTAATAATTTATTAGTATCTTTCACATCGATTATCAAGAAATTACAATATGAATTTTTAAAATAAAGATTATATACCGATTGGTATTTCATCTTTAGAATATCATTAATATCAAGGATAAGTTGGTTTATCATGTTAATTATGCGTAAGATATGATTATGATGATCAAATTAGTATAATATAAATTAACCATAGATAAGAATATTATACCTAAATATATATTAATCTAAGTTAAATTAAAAATAATTTAAAGTGTCAAAATATCATAACTTTTTATGCTAATTTTCTTTACCTAAATATAATATGTGTGCATTATATGATGTGTGCCTATGCTATTATTTACAATGACTAATACAATATAAATTAACAACAAAGAATAATACTATACTTAAATATATATTAGTTTAGGTTAAACTAAAAATAACTTAGAGTGTCAAAATATCATAACCTTTTATGCTAAATTTTTTACCTAAATATAATGTGTGCATTATATAATGCGTGCACATGATATTGTTTACCATGACTAATAGAGGACAATGGATTCTAACTAATGTGACAACAAGTATCAAATGCATTATTGATGTATGTGTTGTTTAAATAAAAAATGTTATAATAATGGTTTTATTTTTAATTGAAATCTTCTTTAGGATTAATAGTCGGATTCTAACTGATGTAACAACAAGTAGCGAATGCATTATTAATGTAAGTGTTGTTTAACTAAAAGAATGCTATAATAATGGTTTTACTTTTAATTTACAACTTCTTTATGACTAATAGCCTATAAACAAGTCTAAAACCATTACATAAACAATGTATGACAACCACACAATCCATTTAGAAGGAATATTTATTTTTTATTGGTTGGACATGGGTTATATTATGAGGTTTTATAAAAGAGGGATAGGTTTTGAGGCCTACACCATTACCTAAGAAAATAAAAAAGGTCCACAAGCTTGAAATGGAGCTTTTATGACACATGGGAAGGAATAGACCTCCAGCCACCACATAAACCTTCTATAGAGAATCTTTGGTCTACAAGTTACATATGGGTTCTATTAGGAGTTGTTATACAACATGTATGGTTTGGGTATGAAAATGACAATCTTGGGCCCAAAAATAAGCTTGTAAGAATCATGGCCCATGTATACTACCATGAGCTACAAGATAACATTTCTAAAGGAGATATTTCGACTACAAGAGGGATATTGGATATATTCAGTGTTGAATCAAACTAACACACTACATCACCTCAATAATAGGTCAACAAATAATAGTAGTGCCACAATAGGACCTAGAGGAATGGCATACACTTTTTGGACTCTTCATATGAGCTAAAAGAAATCATATAAATCTCATTCAATACCTTAGTTGTTTAGTAACTTTTAAGACTCTCTATCAATATTATCATATTTTTAGATGATATCATCGTCATCTACCATGAAGTTGGGTCCTTACAAAATTTACTTAATATCTTAACTTCATTTTTGTAATATTCAACAGTTTCAAGATAATCTATGAAAAACGAAATCCATGACCTTTAACATCTCCTTAAAGGAGACCAACAATGTGATTCTTATTGGCAGAGGTGAAGGGGTTGAGATATTCCTTTTATATGTAATTATGTGAGTTATCTTCTCCAACCCATGCTTAAGCTTAACTTCAATATTATAATATAGAATAGGAAATGGATATCTGTGATCTAGATTTAAACAAGAATGCAACAAATTACAGAGATAACCATAAACACATAGATGCAGTGGAAATAATACTTCATTTCATTAATGTAAAATACTGAAATCTGCTTACAAACAGGAATGGAAATAAACGAGCTAGGGTGATGGTAGCTTATCTCTGAGAAGATATGTGGCGGCTACATGCCACTGAACTACCTTACAATGAGGCTCAAGGGCCATTTTATTATTGAACAATAACAGCAAACCCTAACCCGAGGAGATGTAACACCAAGAGTTTATGGGCCCCGTTGGGGTGAGTTGGACAGCCAACTTCCCGGGGTCGCGACTTGGTCATATTATCTCCATTTGACACACATGATAGCCCAATAGAAAGATCTCTTCGAGGACTATGATGGAAAAGATGATTTTAGATAGAAAATCACTAGCAGTAGATTTCCAAAAAATGTCGTTTAGGGCCTCAAAACGGCTCTGAAAGTTTAGGACCTGAAAAACTACTGAAAATAGTAAATTGTGCTACAATTAAGGAAACTGAAAGAAGAAATGGTGGGGTTCCAAGTGGAATTGGTGAGTGGCCACCAATATCCACCTGGACCATTCTTGCCCCCTTAGGAAGCAATGGTCCCCATTGCATTGAGTTCCTGCATGAGATGAGCGAACTTCTATTAAACTTGGTCCCTGGTGAGCCACTTGCTCTGGTGAAGGAGTTGGCCTACTTTGACAAATCGATACAGTTGGATATTCTACTAGAGAGTGCGCTTGATCTCTGCGTCCATGATCTGATCAATTGCATCTTGCTCCATGCAATCTGGATTTAACTCTATGGGTTTGAGTTATTCTATAATGTTGGATGTGTCTAGCAATGGTGGAAAGTATAATCAAAGGTGGTCCACATTGAACACTAGGTGCAAGCCAATGAATGGGGGAATGTTGAGCTCAAATGCGTTGTCTCCAAAAGCCTCGGTAATCGTGTAAGGACCATATCAGAGTGGTTTGAGTTTCCGATAGGCTCCGGTAAGGCATTCCTTTTGCAAATGCAACTAGATTTTGTCGCCCACCTAAAAAATATGTGGCACCCAATGTTGTTCATGTCGCTGCTTATATTTGGCATTTGATTTCTCCATAATGTCATGGACCTACTGGTGAATATGTTGGATGTGCTCAATGAAGTTGTTTTCCTTATATGTTTCGAACTGGACATGAGCCGAATCTGTGTGACTAGTTGCAAATGGCATGGCCACATCAATGGGACATAGTGGCTAGAATCCTAAGCCCACCTAAAAAGGGCTATGGCCAATCGAGCTGTGGAGAGCTTGGTTGTAGTTGTGCTGAAGATAGGGGAGGCTCTTGTCCCATGTGTGTGGATGTTTTGAGTTGTACATGTGCAGAATGTGTACGACCATCCTGTTGACAACCTCTGTCTAGCCATCAGTTTAAGGATGGAAGGTTGTGGACTTAGTGAGTTTGGTGTCCAGTACCGACCAGAGACTAGAACAAAATGTACTGAGGAACCTGCTATCCCGATCTGAGATGATAGACTGTGGGATCCCAAAGTGTACCCACACTCATTCGAAGAAGAGTTTAGTAGTGGCTTCTGCTGTGATATTCTTCTTGCTGGCCGCCATAATGGCCATCTTCAAGAACCTGTTGATGACCACAAAAACACAGTCATTTCCATGCTTAGTGGAAGGAAGACCCAACATGTAATCCATGGAGATGGATTCCCAAGGTCAACTAGGGGTAGGCAACAAGGTATAGAGGCCTTGCTTCTTGATGGTCGGTTTGGCAATGGCACAGGAAGTGCATGATCTGATGTACTTCCCGACATCCTGTCAAAGATTTGGCCAACATAAAAACTTCTGCAATACTACCACCAAATTCTCAACCTCGAAATGCCCAGCATCCTGACTATAGTGTGCTTCCAAATTCATCTTGGCACGCTCACTTGAAGGAACACAAAGGTGACCTAGGTGGCATAACAGGGCATCCTGGAGGTGAAAATCTAGAACATGCTGACCCTCCAAGAGTGTCTAGTATGTGTGGCTGAATTCTGGGTCGCTTTTGTAGAGAAGTGGTCAATCAGAAGTCTCGTGCCCACAAGAGTTGAGCACGACGGTTAACGCCATGATCGTTGGTCGACTAAGGCAATTTGCAACATTATTGGTGCTTCCCTTCTTATACTTGATATTCAAATGGAATTGCTGCAGGTATGTGGACCACTTCTGAAGGTGATCATTTTGCAATTTCCCTTGGGTTTGTATGAACTGCATGGGTTGGTGGTATGTGTGGATGACTGTTTCCTTCCCCAAAATGTAATGCATCCATTGTTGGCAGACCTGCACAATGGAATACATCTCTTTGTCATAAGTGGGATACTTTCCGACTGTGTTTGAAAGTGTCTCACTGTGATATGCCACTATATGCCTGTGTTGAGTAAGGGCTACCCCAAAAATGTAGTTAGAGGCATCTGTCTTGACCTCAAATGGTTGTTGCAGGTCTCGTAATGCAAGCACTGGTGCCGAGTAGAGGTGATCTTTCAACTCTGTGAATGCCTTCTGTTGAGATTCATACTAAAAGAATTTTGCTTTCGCTTCTTCCTTGGTGACTTGACTCAAGGGCCAAGTGATAGAAAATCCCAACACGAACCTATGATAGAAGTTGGCGAGACCTAGAAAGTTGCGAAGCTCTATCAAAGTGGTTGGAGATGGCCAATCCTGAATGACTTGGATATTGGCTGGATCCACATGCACCCTCTGTTTATCAATAATGTATCCCAAATACTAAACTTGGGTCATGCCAAAAGTGCATTTCTCCAAATTGGCACATAACTTGTGTTGCCGCATTGTTTGGAGAACCTGTCAGATGTGGTGGAGGTGTTCTTCCCAACTCTAGCTGAAGATCAAGATGTCATCCAAGTATACCACTACAAATGAGTTGGTGAATGGCTGCAAGATGTCATCCATTAGCCTCATGAAGGTTACAAGAGCATTCGTTAATCTAAAAGGCACAACCAACCATTCGAAAAGGCCCTCCTTGGCTTTGAAGGTAGTCTTCCACACATTGGAGGGTTTGATTTGTAGCTCGTGATATCATGACTTCAAATCAATCTTGCTGAAATATTTCCCCCCTTCAGTTGGTCTAGGAAGTCATCAATCCATGGGATTGAGTACCTATTACAAACAATGATCTTGTTTAATACCTGATAGTCAATACAGAGTCTCCAAGTCCCATCCTTATTTTGTACGAACACAATCGGGCTCCCACCAGGCAATGAACTCGAATGGATGTGACCTTTTTGCAGCAGCTCCTGAATCTGCCTCTTTATTTCATTGTTCTCCAAAACGAAGCACCAATAGATTGGTCCATTGGGCAGTGACGCACCTGGGGTCAAATCAATGGAGTGCTTAATTTGATAGTGCAAAGGAACCCTCGTGGGTGAGGTGAAGATGTACGCATACTCCTCCACGACTTTGTCCATCTTTAGTTGTCATGTGGAAGGGGCCCTATATGGAGGTCGTCATCACCATTTTCTTCTTTCCTTGAAGGCGTATCATCAAGAAAAAAAATTTCCCAGTTTTGGAAATGAGCTTATTGCATTTTTTTGCAGTAAGCAAAGAGATGGCGGTAGGCGATGCTACCTCTCGTATCCTGTACAACTTATTTCCCAAAGTAATAATAACAACATGGGGCCTTGATTCATACACAACATGTCACTTCCACAAGTATGGTTATCCTAATAATACATCTCAAACTTCAAGGGGAACAATGTCACACAATACCTCATCCATGAAGGGCTTGATGTTGTATGGAAGGCAACACTGCTAGCTCATGCAAAGATTCCCTACTTGGAGAAGCCACCCGATGGTGTACGGTTATGGATGTGTTGTGGTTGGTAAGCCCAAGTGCTTCACAAACTCTAACGAAATGAGGTTCTTTTGGCTCCTGCTGTCGACAATGAATTGTAGCAGGGATCCCTTTACCCACATCTGGGAGTGGAAGAGACGATCCTCCTCCTCTGGATCTTCAGGTTCCTCCTTCTGGATCTTCATCGTGGAAATCATGGCGTTGGAATCCGCATCGATAATTTGCTTCCCTTTATCATTCCCCTTGGCAGGTTCTGACTCAGACTCAGAACATGCATTTGATTCTGAAACCTTTATGTTGGCCACCAGTGATTGCTTGGCCTAACACTCACTTGTTTTGTGAGAGGAGCTCTTATGGAACTCACACCACTTTCCCGTGTCCTTTTTTAGCTTCGCGGTGTTTTTCTTTGCTTGCAACTTTGGCAGGTTGTCTTGGGTCGCCTCGCCTTGACTTTGTCCTTTGTTTTGCAATTTGGGGGCACCTTTCCCTTGCTTTGGATTTGCAGATCCAAAGTCTCGCTTCTTCTGTTTAAAATTTTTCTCGATCTTGATGACATATCGGTATGTCGTGTCGAGCGAGGAGATGTTCAAGAATTCTATTTCTTCCTGGATGTATTTGTGTAGGCAACTGTTGTATTTGAGTACCAAATGCTACTCCGTATCCTTGATACCCAACTTTGTGCGAAGGGTATGGAAAATATTGGTAAACTCCGGCATGCCTTAGTCCCTTCCCTGCTACAACATGGTCCAGTTTATATAATGATCCTCATAGCTTTCGACAAGGTAGTACTGCTCCTTCATGGCATCCTGAAATGAATTCCAAGTGGGTGTTGCTGAAAATAGTGAGCTTGTACTTTCATCCTTCTGCTCGTAGTAGGTTTCCCACCAATCCTCAATGTGGGGGGCTACTTTGAGAAGAGTGAAAATAATCTTTTCTTGACTAGAAAAATCATGAATAGAAAAATAACCCTCTAGCAGATTTAACCATTTATCGATGGAATTTGCATCTATCTAACCCTTGAATATGGGGATTTCAAAATTAACTTGTACCTTAAATAGTGTGGTGTTTCCAAAGTAGCTATTGGAAGCCGATGCGTTGCCACTGGGTAGTCACTGAAGGATCTGGGAAAAGTTGTCCATCGTCCCATTCCTTTGTTGCTCGAGGGCTTCTTCGAGAAAGATTTTGATAAGATCTCCTGCCCCCTCATATTTCCTTTCATCTGCCATGGGAGGCCATCGGGATTTGTGAGGCTATTCTTGCAAAGGTTTGACCAGTTCAAGCCCTAACTCTTTATATCCTTACCTCGCTTGGGAGATGCAAAGAAAAACAGAGGAAAATAAGTAGACCGCTATGATACCACTGATTCGGATTGAAACATGAATGCAACAAATTATAGAGATAACCATAAACATAGAGATGCAACCGAAATAATACTTTTTTTCATTAATGTAAAATACTAAAATATTCTTACAAACAAGAACGGAAATAAACCAACAAGGGTGATGGTAGCTTATCTCTGAGAAGAGATGTGGCAACTACATGCCTCTAGACTGCCTTACAATGAGGCTCAAGGGAATTTTTATTATTGAACAATAAGAGAAAACCCTAAACAACCAAAACCCTAACCCGAGGAGATGTAACACCAAGAGTTTATGGGCCCTGTTGGGGTGAGTTGGACAGCCAACTTCCTAGGGTCATGACTTGGTCATATTATCTCCATTTGACAAACATGATAGCCCATTGGAAAGATCTCTCTGAGGACTAAAACAGAAAAGACGATTTTAGGCAAAATTTTGTTGGTGGTAGGTTTCCAAAAAAACATCGTTTAGGGCCTCAAAATGGCTCCGGAAGTTTAGGACCTGAAAAACTACTAAAAATAGTAAACTGTGCTACAACTAAGGAAACTGAAAAACTAAAAAAAGTAATGGTGGGGGTCCAAGTGGAATTGGCGAGTGGCCACCAATATCCACTTGAATCAATCTGGTTGTCACTACTCTTGAAAAGTGATGTTTTCAACTTAAATATCTAGAAAGCTGATAAATATCTAACTCTTCAACTCATTGAGCATAACTTCCCTCTTATACGAGTGTGAGTTTTTGGGACTGTATCTTCAAGGAGTATATCTACATTGGATTTAGGGAGTTGTTTTCACAATATTATCCAAAAAAATTCATGTCAATAGTTTAGTGTTTCATGATATCTTTCTTACAAAATTTCGCACAATGCCACTAATCGCTTCAATGATCTTTCATGTGGTGAAAATGATACATAGGTTGAAATGAATAGGAAAAGCATAGAGTGATCTTCTTTAATATTCTTATACCCATATCTTGTTCTCAAATCCTCATAAAGTAGGTAGAGCATGTGATTGATTCATGTTGGTATGTGAGGTACTCTTCATGACCTGGCCTCATTAACATGATCTTACAATACCACCATTTTATAGCTTCTTACTAGATGCTCTTGATATCTACAAGGGCAAGATAGGCAAGGACTTTCATATGATGCTTAAAAAGCCTACCATTGGTCCACATACTCTAAGTGTGAAGGAGACATTCTCTCTCACAACCTAACACTACTAGACATTTATCTCCAATGTTTTGATGGGCTCATCCAACCAACCTTGAATGTGCATTGGACACTAAAGACCTTGCTAATTTGGGGTCCTTCTCATCAAAATTAGAGTTTTCTTCTATCAACTTTCATTGAAATATATTTCCATATTCCTTGGCATCATTATCTTTGCCTCTTCTCCTTAGATTCGAAGATTGAGGAACACTTTAAATTTGGATGTTGTCATTACCACAAGATTAAAGGACAATTCTTTAGCCTCATAAAAGATTAGGGAAAATTCTAAGGATAGAAATTTATCCTAAAGTTTAGAAACCTTAGTGAATGTTACTAGTCCCTAATATGCAAAGTTTAAAATGTTTGGTGACATTTTGTGACAATATTCATATTTATAATAATTTTATATAGTCCTAATAAAAATATGCATTTTAAGGTAATATTTTATACTATAAAATAAAAATTTAGGGAATAATTTTCAGAAAAAAAAATTTCACTGCATAATAGTTTTAAAGGAAAATTAACCCCTATAAAATTATCCCTAATAATTATAAAAGCCACAAAATTTATATTAATTAATATGAAATGAGGAAATTACAAGATATTTATACAATCAATAGTCTCAAGATAGGAATTCTATCTTGGACGTACACTAGTGTGGTTGAGAAATTCTCTCAACCACACACTAAACTAGGAGAAACTATATTCTAGCTTATTCCTATTATGTAGGAACAAACACCTCAATTAGGAAATTACAACCATAGACAAGTAGGAATTAATTATTTCCAACTCCCCCCCTTAATGACTACTTGTCATGATAGTCAAATCCACCATCGTCACACAAATTGCATGTACAAAACCTCCAAAAACACAGTTTTCCGTCTTCGGACAGATCCACAATATGCAAATTTTGCATTTCCAATACAGCCGAAGAATTGATCTGATCAAAATTGATCCGATCCACCTCTCCCAGATAGATCTGCAACTTCTTCGATCCTGCACCCCTTGCAGACCGTCAAACGAAGTTGAGGCTTCCCGCAGATCCCCTCGAAGGTGAATTGGCGCGATCCTTAAGTAAAAACCCGCACCTATTGGCACGACTAATGGCCTAACATACGCGCCAGTTGGCCTTCCTGGCATTGTTGTTAGTGTGAAAAATGCCAATCCCCTTCTACTCAGAGAAAATCATCTGAGTCTGAGCTAGGTGTTACTGCAGCCCACCTGCTCCTACAAGCACAAAGCTCCTGTGTACACAGAGCCATAAAGGCACCTCAAGCCACATAGGCGATTGAGCCACAAAGGCAATCTGCCACCACCGCGCAAGTCTGATTTACCACCACCGGGAAAATCCGCCAACTTCAATATGCCACCACCGGGCAAGTCCGATTTACCACCACCGGGCAAATCCGCCAACTTCAATATGCCACCACCGAGCAAATCCTGTAGCCACTAGGACTCTATAGATGGTTTCTGGTTCACCACCAACCGTCACATTACAGTGACAAAAGATGGTTTCAGGCTGACCACAAACCATTACAAAGTGGTTTTGAGATCACCACAAACTTTCAAATGCCTTTACAAGGCTTACATTCAACATTTGGAGTTTTCTGGTACATACAATAACTATTACAACATACTAGGGAGTCTATTCCACAAACCACACTAAAACAGAAAATCTACTTTGTTGTCTACCATAACTGTTGTTGATGCTCCTTTATCCCAAGTTCACATCTTGGGCATCTTTGTTAAATAACTTCTTGGAACTCCATGCTTAACCTGTCATTCGTTAGAGCTGCAAATTCTAACAAAATAACTTTGCCTGCATTGAGTTAGCTAGGCTCAATAAGGCTCAATAATATTTAAACATGATTCCAAGAAAATACAACATAAACTCTTGAAATTTAATCTCTATATCTCTACCCAAAGATGATTATTTCCCATAACAGCAACTATTAGAGTCTGGAAATGTCATGAATCATAACCAGCGATCTGCATTGGCGGCTTGCTCGGCACACACCACCAGGCCGATCTCCTCCAATCCTGCAGTGTTTTGGACCCAGCAATTAACAGGCCTAACAGGCTCCAAAAGCCACTCTCCACTTTTGGCTGCGAAGAACGCCCAGAATTAGGGATTTTTCTTTTGTATTTGTTCTTGATGACTGTGGGCGTGAGAACATCCTTGAGATTCTCAGCCCATTCCACAGGCGTAACAGTTCCTCTGTAAGACACAACAATGTCTCTTCGAACATTTCCTTTAAGAGACCATAATGCTTAAGGGAAATACTGCATAGTCCTAGAATATATATCCACCAGATTGTAGACCAAACCATAAAGCTTGTTACAGGTCGCCACAAGAAATGAAATGGATAGCCTTCAGCTTGAATATCTTCAGCTCCATCTTTTCCATGGATTTGCTTTGCAGGATCTGTATTGTCCTGACCAGAGTCGCTAGATTGTTTTGTATCTCTAAAGAACTTTCTTGGACGAGTGTCAGGACCATAACCTAAAAGAAATATGACCGGAATGATTAATATTGCAGGATAAAGGGCTAAATGAGTTGCCATCACCCATCCAAAAGCTGCCAGTGGAACAATGCATGTAGATGCTCCATAAATGGCCACAAGAATCATTAAATTTTCAATAGATGACATCGATGCACCCACGCAGCTAGCAATCGCCAAAGGATTCCATAAATATACAAGTGCTGCAACATCTCGAGCTCCTAAATTTCCTGGGATTCGCAAAGACTTCAACAAATTCAACGATGCATTGCTTCGCATATACGATAGATGAAGAGCATGTCCAATTCTATGCAATAGCAGAGCTGCCAAAAAATCTGCAAACACGAAAATAAGACCACCATTCAAAGGGTTTGTGGACTTCGGCAGCCCCCTGAAGACATCGTCATATGCATTGAAATCAGTTGTTCCTCTCTGATTTGAGCTAAATATATAGTCAACATCATTCACAGGTTTTTCTTGGTTCACAGACGAAGATCTGTCCTTGAGATTGAAATTAAAATTGTTGCCATACGTGCCCTTGCTTGCTCTGCGACCTTAATCCATAGTCCCGCTGCAATATGTTCGAAAAATCCTCCATCTGGTTGCAGATTTGCCCCTCGACAGGTCGCTGTATCGAATCTCAGACCGAACACCAGCAGCAGCAGGAACCGATATTCTATAGACACATGTCTGGTCTATCCCGATCGTTCGCATACAGCTTGTCGCCCTGTTCAACGAAACCGCTCACGCCCGTGGGTCGGGCTTTCCATCCCGAATCTCCCCGCCTCTGATTTACCACTGAGGGCGCGCGACGATATTATAAAAGGTCGGGCTGGTAGACCCGCTGGGAATTAAGAACTGTTTCTATCCTCTGAGACGAACCAGATTCATATCCTCCGAACCCATGCTCCTGCCTCGATCTTCACAATCCCAAACCAAGAACTTAAGATCGGCGTCGTAATTGAGCCCCAACATAAGAACCAGCACGTCGAGATTGGCATTGTGGATGGCCTGGGCTCCCTGCTGCATGTATATGTACCAATCCGCCGCATTCGATCTCTTGCCTCTCAGTTCGTTTACGCAGACTCATTCCCACGACTGCTGTCGTGCCCTTGAAAATGGTGGCCATGGCGGACATCCCCTCGATCCAGAAACCTGGATCGAAATCTGCGTCTGCGATGAACTCCTCCAGGCTAATGAACCCATCAACAGATCTACAATGCATCCTCTAGCTCCTTTCAGAGAGGCACAGCTCCGGCCATCACAATCTGAATGGGCATCAGATCATAGCCTCTGAGAAAGAGTGGCAAATCGGGATCGAAATAGCTGAATTTTTTTTTTGAAGAAGACATCAGATCCATGCTTCCGCTTGCGTAGATCCATGCTGATCTCGTCAAAAAAATTGCAAACGCCACAATTCCAATCTGATCCGATACCGCATGCAATTCTAGTTTCAACTTGCAAAGATTGCAGTTCGATCTCTTCAGCCAAGGGAAGCCGCTTACGACCCTCGTGGCTTCCTTTTAATCCTCCCATTGTCATGCAAGAACAACAGGCACAAAAACCAAAATATTCGATGACCAATATTGATGCTGACTTTGCGGATCTGACGATTATAATGAAGAAATTGAATGTCTACACTGTTATTAATTCACTACAGAACTACAGACGTTTCATAAGCCTGGCAATGAATGCACAAGTAGGCATTGAATGATTCAGTCGTCTCTCAAAAAAAAGAAATGACCCGCTCCAGAACACCCTCTTCCTGCATCATGCGAACACTGGCTTCACCGTCTTGCGCGTGACGGGAAGATCCGTGGCTGAGTTTCCATTGAGACTTCACGAGGTATATTTACTGCAAGAGGTGGGGATTCAACTTGGCTATTCTTTCTTCACCCAATAGACTTTTAAGACAACCACCAAGTGATGCAGCTCCAACACGCGCATATGTATGGTTCATTTTGTGCCAGATTTCACACCCTCTCTCGAATCGAATTGTGATCTATCACCCAACGACAACCACATCCCACGACTCCGTATGCGCAAAGCGCTCCACCACGACTCCACGTTGCGATTCGTTATCTCCTCTGCGTGCAATTCTTGTCGCTGCAGATAAAATTTCAAACGATGGACACTTAAAAAACTAAAACAAAAATATATTTCTCAATTATTTCCCTCAGCCCAGGAGGGGCCAAGCCCTCACAAGCTCTGATACCAAGATAAAAATAGCACACAATATATTTTCTATTAATTAATGAATGAGGAAATTACAAGATATTTATACAATCAATAGTCTCAAGATAAGAATTCTATCTTGGACGTACACTAGTGTGGTTGAGAAATTCTCTCAACCACACACTAAACTAGGAGAAACTATATTCTAGCTTATTCCTATTATGTAGGAGCAAACTCCTCAATTAGGAAATACAACCATAGACAAGTAGGAATTAATTATTTCCAACTAATTTCCCTGTTAAACACATTTTTGAATAATAACGATCCCTCTTAATAATACTCTCGAATTCACATTTTTGAATAATAATCCATAATAACGGTTCCTGTTATTAATCCTCTCGAAAGCTTTTGGAAAACAATATAAATTTTGTGAAAAGAGATATAGGTAAAATCGATTACTCATTGCTTCTTACATTTCAGTGTCAAATAGGTAATCAAAATGAATTAAGTTGGTAGAGGGAATTAATTAATTAACTAGTAATTAAAGTTAATGAATTTTAATAAGAACAGTGTCATAGTTAAGTTAATGGATTGCAACGTTTATTCGCATTCATGCAAGCAACACTAAACCATCGGCATCGAGCAATAGTAAACCATCGCCATATTAATTATAACACGAGAGGTTCCTTTCCCACAGCTACTTGGATAATCTTTTGAGTATCAAATATTTCGATTATTTTTAATGACGATCCCGTATCGATATAAAGTGTGTGAACATTTCATTAGTCATACTACGGCACAATCTGATCATATCCGATCTCATCAAAATAGAGCCCACAAGAACCCTTGATTGTTAGTGAGCACTTACTCCACTCATCCTCGGACCTCATCCCTTCATCTATCACATGGCTGTCAGGCACTCTGCATTAACAAAATTAGCCCATAGTTTATTGCAATCAAAACATCTCCTAGTTTCGAAGGTATACCAGGAACCATGTTTTAGCGGAATTTAGCAATAATTTATTGCAATCAAATCAACCCCTAGGTTCGAGTGTATCTTTTATGATAGGTTAGGTCGAACCCTTTTGAGATTCTGAGATAAAATCGGTATATGTATATATACCATCGTATGCTCTGGATTAATTATGCAAAGGGAGTCTGATAAATTTCTGTGTTGTGAGTTAATACTGAAAGTTTCTGCCTGACGATTTTGGGTACGTTAAACTGGCTTCAAGCACCAGTAGAATGGAGGCCCATGGAAGTAAAAGGCGTATGGTGTTGAATTTGGAGATTTTGGAAGCTAGAAATGTTATAGTTAAGCCTGACGGGGCTAGAGACAGTATGTTTGTTCGGTATTATCTTCCGACTGGCAAAGGGCAGGACAAGAATATTACCGTGAATTCAAGGGAAGTAATGGCAAGGTCAAACCCTCAATGGAAGCAAACCTTCTGCTTGGAGTGCGGAGGGATTATGGACGACGCTAATGTTATTCGTGAATTGCAAAAGCAAAATGTTAGGTTTGAGTTGAGGCAGAGGAGCAACAAAGTTAAAGTTCTGGGAAATATGTTCAGAGCGTCCAAAGTTGTGGGATGGGTTGAGATACCATGGAAGGATTTGTTGGCATCTCCCACGGTATCAATCAAGAACTGGTACCCCTTGATGCCCAGTGTTAGCGGAGGATCAGAGCTGCCACCCAGTTTGCAAATCGCAATCTCTCTTAGTGATTCGGTTTCACAGCCTGCTCAAGAACATCGGCCACATATGGAAATATATGGCCCACAAGTTATGGGAAGGGAAAATGAAATCAGAAGGAAGTTTGTGGATATAAATAGACGCATTAAGCAACTAGAACGGGATGGGTGTGGATGCGGAGGAAAGGTCTGCTGCCAAGGCCTCCATGAGGAGGGTATTTTCGCTGCTGTCGCGTGATGAACAGTGGCAGCCACCAGACCTAAATGCAAACTGGTGCAGCTTTTATGGGTTGTTGTATATATCTTGATTTATATGTGTTCATAATGAACTCTATTCTTTGTACAGAACAAATGATGGAGGTCCAGATATTGGATATCTTGGTGTACCGACTTTACTGAAAATTATACAATTTTTGTTCAGAGTATTCGCAACATTCCAGGAATATATTTGTTTTTTAAACCACTGCACTCTTTTAGGAATGAAAGATATTTATTTTTATTTCATTAAACCATTGCACTCTTTTAGGAATGAAATATATCTATTTCATTGAACCACTGCACTCTTTGGGGAGTGGAATAAGGTCTCACATTTTTATCTCCATTTTTATTTTAATATCTGGCATCAAACATCGAGAACCCCAGAGGCGTAGTGACCGTTGAACCACTGCACTCTTTTGGGGATGAAAATGAGGTCTCACTTTTGTTTTTGTTTTCTTTTAATATCTGGCATCAAACAGTGTCTGGAATTTTCTCAAATATATCTCAATGAAGAAATTAAACATTGCTTTGTCGTATTTTCATTGCTTTGTCGTATTTTTAATGAGATTACTCACCTTTTCTGTGGGAGGTAATAAATTAGTGTATTTTAAAAAAATCTATAAACTAGTTTGAGAAAAAATAGAAATTTTGGTAAGGTTATGAAAAAAATATAATTTTTTCCGAAAATTTAGGTGACAGTTATGAAGTTATAATTATTTTGAATATCTCAAAATTCTTAATAATGTTGAATTTATTTTTACTATAAAAAAATTCAAAATTTAAACACTCCAACATTCTAATTTTTGAAAAAAAATTCAAAATTTAAACACTCCAACATTCTAATTTTTGAAAAAAATTGATTAAGGGAAAAAAATACAGTGGAGACTATCGTGATAAATTAGCCTCTGGCCATGGTAAAACTTTAAATATATCAATCAAGATTTAAGAATTTGTTGGAGGTTATTACCGATTATTTATCTTCTGTTATCTATACAAGTGTAGATATTCTTTTTTATATTTTTAAATTGGAATTTATGCTGTTCACAATGGTGGAAAAAGTAGAACATTAGTTTGTGGAAAGTTGTTCGACAATATTTTAATATTTATTTTTCATTAGTTTCGATATATCTTTGACTATATACGAGTATATATATATTTTTGAATTGTATATTTATATTTGTTATTAATACCGCTTCTCTTTTACTAAAATTTTAGAAAAAATTATAAATACTTTATTTTTAGAAAAATAAATAAAATATTTTATTTAATTTATGCAATAAAAATAAATTCAGTTTTCATTATATGGTGGTTGACTTTTAAAGTTCTAATAGATAAATATATGTATAAAGGAAAAATATTAGAATTACAATTTGTTAACAAAAGTTTGATTTTTTTATGATTTATAATTAAAATTAGTTTTAACTGATTAAAACAAACATTATGTTTAAGATATAATCCTGTTAAGTAATTTGGTGTAATTGAAATACTAATAAACAAATTAGTGATGTTTTATGACTAGTATAAATCCATTTTAAGTATGGCTCTAGTATTTAATTTAAATTTGTAAGTCCAAAAAATTTTTGTTAGATTTCAAGGAAAATTTAACCAAAAAAATACCTAAAAAGAGATAAAATGTAAAATAGTGAAACTACTTCAAACATTTTATGCATAAAAACTTATTATTTCCAATTTCTTTATATGATATTTACATACTTTTTTTAATAACATATAATATATACACAATTGACATTAACATATTTTACATAACATGTACATTAAGACATTTTATGACACGGATGGGGAGTATTGTAACTTCCTTCCCTTATTTCTCTATATCCTTAACCCCCCTGCCTATCGGAGTGCACAACGACACATACACAATTTCTTCTAAACATCAATATTAATTAACATTGCGGTGAAGGAAACAAAGCAATAAGATGTGTTTTTTCTTAGAATGCAGGTTTTTGTTATCCATTTAAGTTGTATTTTTATTAAGTTTTTATGACCAAATTGAATTCATATCTAGAGGGAAAGAACAGTTGTAGGTTTGACGTCCTACATGAATTCTAGAGTCACACCTCTATGTACCAAATCGACTTTGAGTGACCAAAATTCTTTCCCAACTAATTGAATTCCTATGTCCCAACACTTATGATCAGAGCTCCTCTTCCTCCAAGCCTCGACGTGCATATACCTCCTTGGATTAATTCTTTTAACGGTTATGATTCTTGGCCACTTTCTTTGCATCGAATGATGACTCAAAAATGTTTTTCCTTCTAGATGATCCATGCAAGCTTGTGATCACCCACTTATCTTCCTACCAATTTTCCACCTCAAAAGTCATTGTTATTTTATTAAAACATGACTACAGGAGTAGAAAAATCTACATGCTTGGGTGTGCCAACAACTCCACATAATAAGAGTATCAAAAACACAATCCTAGGATTGTTAGCAACTAAAAATTACATGGGAATTGTGGCTCTTATTTTCCTACATTATGAACTGAAACATAAACTTGTTTTTGATGAGGATTTTTCAAGGTGAAGGATGCTCCTGCATGAGACACCCTTGGTACTAAGAGAGATTGAAGTACCTCGTAGGTGTGTTATCTCTTTGTCAGTCACCTACCATTCATCCTCAAATCTCTTATTTTCCCATTTGACTAAATACTCTAGATACTACTTTTAGTGGGTCTTCTTTCCAACCGTTGTGGCTAAAATTTCCTACACTTCTTCAATTGGGTTGATTGGTAGTTGTTCCTTCCATTCCCTCAAATCTTTCCCTTCATCGAATTCATACAAATCAACAACATTAAATATTGGCGAGATATCCAAATTTTTAGGCACCTCTAATTTGCGTGCATTTTCAAAAAGAAATCTAAGAATTTTGCATGGGCCTATCTTTCTAAATTTCCATTTGTTGTAGGTACCCCTCGAAAATCTTTCTTTCTGTAGATGTACCATTGGCATCACTCCTTTTGCAAAAATCAATGCTCCTCTTCAAATATGATTTCTCCTTATATCTATCATTACTTTGTTGTACCCTTTTCCTCACCTATTCATGCATATCTTGCATGCTATTTGTAAAATTGCTTGTATCAGTACTCTTCCTTTCCTCTTAGTCTGGAAACTTTATCAAGTCCACAACATCTTCTAGTGGCATTCCATAAACAATATGAAATGGACTCTTACTATTTGAGATATCCATCGAATCATGGTATGAAAACTCAGCCTGTGCTAAGACCATATCTTATAAATAGGATTGGTATGTTCACCACTTAAACTTCTTAGGAAATTCCCAAGAGTCATCTTCACTATCTCAATTTTTCCATATGTTTTTGGATGATATGATGAACTATATAATAGTTTGGATCCAATCTTCTTTGAAAGTATCCTCTGCAAGTGACCCAAAAATATTGTATCTATGTCAGAAGTAATGGTTCTTGCAAAACCTTCAAGTCACACCACTTATTTGAAGAATAAAACAACCACTTCAATAGCATCATTTATGTTTTGTAGGCTAAGAATTGTCCCATATTTGAAATCCAATCTATAACAACCTTCACTAAAGCATGTTTTCTTTGTGTCCTAGGCATCTCCAAGGCAAATTCCATGCTCACATCTGCCCAAGGCATTTTTGGTACCCGAAATGGAGTATACAACCCCGTATTTTGGCTTCTACCCTTTCTTCTACCCTTTACTAGTTGGAAATTTCTACAACACTCAACAAACTTCTTGACATCCTTGTTGATGATAGGCCAAAAATACCTTTCCCTTTCCAATATTCTAGTATTTCCCATGTTTAAATGTGCACCAAAGCCTCCACCATGTACCTCTTTAATAAGGTTCATCCTTACGGATCCTTAAGGAATACACAATTGTTGATTTTAAAATAGAAATCCTTCTTGAATATGACAATCCAAGTGTTTGGTTCTATTTATACCACAAGATGTTTTACAAGCTATTTAAGCTTCTGCAAAATTAGTATCTTATGCATACAACTCCTTCATGTTTTCCAAACTTACCACTTCTATTGACACAGTGTTGAGTAGCACCACTCTACTACTAAAAGCATCTGCCACCTTATTTGACCTTCCAAGCCTATGGCTCAAAACAAATGTATAACTTTGCAAGAATTCAACCCATTTAGGATGTCACTAATTTAACATACCTTAACTGTTGATCTATTGTAATATCTTGTGATCTCTAAACAAGAAAAAATATTTGGGTAAAAAATAATGTCTCCCTTTCTTCCATTCCTACACAAAAACATAAAATTCTTAATCATATACACAATAATTTTTCTCAGCATCATTGAATTTATCACTAAAGAATGGAATTGGCTTTCCTTCTTGGCTAAAAACCACTCTAATTGATGTCTCCCTTACCTAATAATAAACTTGGAATACCTTATCAAAGTTTGAAAATTCAAAAACAAGTTTTTATGTCACCTTCTTCTTCAGATATGCAAATTGCTTCATAATTTTTATTGGCCACTTAAATTTTCCCTTCTTCATGCATTTAGTTAGAGGTGCACAAATCTGGTTGAAATTCCTAATGAATTTCTAGTAGAAATTTTCCAATGCATGGAAGCTTCTCACCTCAAAAGTTGACTGAGGGGTCGGCCAATCCAACATATCCTTCACTTTTTCATAATCCATCTCCATGCCTTCTTTGGAGATTACAAATTTGAGGGACATTAATTCATTTTGCAAAATTGTACATTTCTTCAAGTTGATCAACAATTTCTTTTCCTTGAACCATTGCAACACTTTCCTCTCATGCTCCAAGTGCTCCTCTATGTCTTTTCTAAAAATTAAAATGTCATCCAAGTATACTACTAGAAACTTACCCAAGGATGGTTTCAAAACTTCATTCATAAGCCTCGTTGATGTGCTAGGAGCATTAGTTAGCCCAAATGGAATAACCAACCATTAAAACAACCCATCCTTGATCTTGAAGGAAATTTCCCATTGATCACATTCTCTTATCCATATTTGATGATAACCACTCTTCAAGTCTATCTTGTGAAATATGAAACCCCACTTAAAAGGTCCATAATGCCAGCCATCATTGGGAAAGGAAATCAATACTTGATAGTTATCTCATTGATTGTGCGAGAGACATTTGCATTCTCCATCCACCTGTACTTTTAGGATTCAATACTTCTAGTACTACAAATAGGCTTAAACTTTCCATAATCATTCCTCTATCAGCCAAATATTGTACTTCCCTATTTACTACTCACTCTTTGCTGGAATCATCCTATAAGGTTCCTTATTTTGTAATCTTGATCCATACATCAAATTAGTTTCATGAGAAATTCTTATCACAGGAGGTAATACCTTTGGAAAATTGTCAACAACAATCTCCTTTAATTCATCTAGCAATGATTTGATTTCTATAGGTAGAATTTTTGAATTCACTTTATTTTTTACAACCTTTGGAATCGCTGCTAAGAATGTTTTTTATGTTCTTTCTTATTGAACATACTCCTTGGTTGAACACAACATGATCTTGATATTACTCATGCTTGTGCTCCACAAATTTGTGTTATTTCTTCTATCATTGGTGTCAGCTTGTACCACTTTCCATCTTTCTTAAAATCATATTTATTTTCCCTGCCATCATGTGTTAGGGTCTAACCCTAACCCCTTTATTTATGTAATAAGCCCAATGGGCCGAGTCATAGTCATCGTTAGTTAGAGAGTAAATAAAGCTCGCACTAATAATTGTAAGTGGTTGACCTGCATTAGAGAAAAGGGACCACAATTAGTTGTAAACAGGCCATAGTTAATAAATAAAGTGGTTAACTTGTGCTATGGAAGTGACCACTAGTAGTTAGGATTTTGGATGTCATTTAGCTATAAATAGTCTTAGTCAGTAAAGGAAAGATCATCAAATCTTATTGTAGTCAAGATTTGCTATGTTGGAAGTTGCCCCCTTGAAGAGGCAAGTGAACATTGAATCTATTTTTGAATAATAAAATACTTGTTGTTTTTCTCATTTTATTATGTGTTTTGTGACATATTTCTTCGTATTTCTAGTATTCTATAATTTCTCGCAGGTCAAGATCATAACAAGTGGTATTATAGCACTTTCTAAGGTCAGTTGTACCTCTAATTTTCGCAAAAAAAAAAATTAGGTCAAAGACATTATTTAGCGTCATTAAACCACGGGATCTGTCATTGAGTGCATAAACCTACATATTTGGGGAGGAATTCATGCAAGAACTGCAATAAGAGGTCATGCTTGTTGGATTTCCTTGTAACCACTGTGGGTACCCTTGTAAGTAGTAGCGCATTAGACAAAACCATGCACTGACTACACTTCCACGTACCCTTGGTTATATCGGAAGCCCCCTAGGCTCACTTGAAACCTAACCTTAGATAAGTTGTCGACTGTCTTGTTGCTACAATACACTGAGAACAACACTCAGGGAGATTACTCGTGTGTATGATAGGGTATTCTGGTAGTATGGCTAAGGGTACGGTCAGTCCTCCTTAGTTAGCGCCTTAAAAGATTGGGCCGAGTACTATTGTTGGACCCCTGTGTATATTGCGATCTGTAGCACCTGACACTCCTTTGTGACCATAGTTCCCTCTACTATCTCAAGATCACCCACTACCATATCTTCCATATCAGATTCATCAATTGGAGTTCTAACGCCACAATGAAAATTAGATCCAACAGTTGGGGTTTTGTCGTCGCCATACAAATAAGATCCGACAGTTGAGGTTATGTCGCCACCATGAAAATCACATTCAGTAGTGCAACTCAAATTTGAGACCATCCAAGGACACTTGCAAGTGACTTAGCCCAGAAGCTTTAGGATGATGAGCTGATTGCAGTGGTACCATTCACTTGGTATCCTCAATTTTTCGACGATCCCAATTTTTCTGGAGTGACTTCAAATGACCCTCGCGAATAGATTCCTAAGCTCGCCCTCTTTCCAATAAGACTACCCTTAATTAATTGACCAAGGTTTGTGTATGGTAAGTAGCAAATCTCAAGTCATGGCCTATGAGAAGCTCGAGAGCCTTGACCAAAGGTTGGATGATTTCAGGAGAAATATGGACCAAATTACCTCACAACTTTCACAGCTCACCAATATGATGCATGGGTCTCATCAGGAGGAGCATAGTGTTTATGAATGCCTTGAAGGAGAATCTAGCAATCACAATCACTTCCATGAAAATCACCAACATTCCCACCCTCGGCCAACCAAGCTTGATATGTATAAATTTGATGACTCTAGTCCTGTAATATTGGTATCACAAATGGAACACTATTTCTCCCTTAATGATATCTGTGAACATCAAACTAAACTATGTGTGGGAGCCCTTTACTTGGACCAAGAGAGATGGAAATGGTGGTAGTGGCATCAGAAATGTTATCTCAGGAACATAACTGTGGCATCCCTATGTGACCTCTTTGATATGGAATCTATTTTTTTGGGTCATCTCACTAAGCTCTGATAGACAAGCATAGTAAAAGACTACATTGCAGCCTTTGATACACTGGCCATCGAGATTAACAGTCTAGAAGATGACTTCTACTTGGATTGTTTCATCAGTGGTCTCAAAGAAGCCACCCAAGCCCATGTCTAGATGCTCCACCTATCTACGTGGATGGACACCTACAAAAACGTCATCGAGGTGGAACTCACCTTTTTTTCCCAGTCCACGTGTCCAAATTTCATAGCCAAGGGGCATCCCACCCAAGCTCAGGGACCTACCCAAACACTTAAGGTTATGAAGGTGTCTCGAGCAGAAATGGCTTAAAGAAAAAACATGGATTGTGTTACTACTATGATGACAAATAGTCCCCGAGGCATAAATGCAAGGAACAAAAATTCTTTCAAATGGGTGCTACTAATAACAACTCATCTAAGGAAGCCCCACCCCTTTGGGGGCCCGACTATAAAGTTGAGGAAACCCAGCCTAACAATGATCTCATAGCTACTCCAGATGAGCCAGTTATCTCACTACATTCTTTGGCGGGCATTTCTTCACCTCAAACTCTCAAAATCTAAGGCTGTCTTAAACATTGACTAGTAGCGGTATTGATTAATAGTGACAACACTCATAACTTTATCCATAAGCGGGTCATCGAAGTTGTTCATTGTTTTGTGTGGGAAGTCTCTAATTTCCAATTCTTTATCACTGATGGGGGCACCATGACATGTGAATACCGCTGTGAAAATATTAAACTTCATAGGGGAGACTACCACCTAAAGACCCAAATGTTTGCTATTGAAATGGGTGGTTGTGACATTTTCTTGGGCGCTAAATGGCTCCGCACATTGGGCTCAATCACAATGGATTTCTAGGAGTTATATATGAGCTTTAAGTAGAACGACCACATTCATACATTACGTGGACTCTAGGCAAGTGATCCTACTATCATCAACTCACATCGAATGGAAAATATTTTGAAAAAGGGCCACCACAAAATCATCGTCCAATTTAATGCCATCTAAGCCATTGAATCCACTACTCCTCATATTCATATTGATATGCAATAGGTCTTAGACCTCCACCAACATGTATTTGACAAACCTAAAGAGCTTCCACCCTCTAGGGGTGAACATGATCATAGCATCCCTTTGGTCGTAGGGGCCCAACTGCCTAATGTGTGCCCATACTAATATGCTTTCACCCAAAAGAATGAAATTGAAAAAATCATCAAGGAACTCCTTGAAGTCGATGGTATTAGCCCCAGCACGAGTCCTTATTCATCACCAATGGTCATGGTGCTAAAGTTATATGGAGAATGGCACATGTGTCTAGAATTTCAGGCCCTCAACAAGCTCACTGTCAAAGACAAATTTCTTATTCCAATTTATTATGGTCTTCTTGATGAACTACGTGGTGCTCAATTATTTACCAAGCTAGATCTTCACTTTGGCTATCAAAAACTAACCATGAAGGAAGTAGACATTCCCAGTATGGCCTTTTGAACTCATGAAGGCCATTATGAATTCTTGGTCATGTCATTTGATCTCTGTAATGCTCCATACACTTTTCAAAGCCTCATGAGCCACTTGCTGAAACCATATCTCTGAAAATTTGTCCTCATCTTCTTTGATGACATTCTCATCTACAACCTAACTTGGGACAAACGTCTTCAACATGTAGACCTGATCTTGCAACTGCTCCAGAATCACAAATTATTTGTCAAATTGTCCATGTTCTCTTTTGGTGTGGAATAAGTCGAGTATTTGGGACACATTGTGGGTCATGAAGGCGTGAGGGTTGACCTAAATAAGATACAGGAAATGCAAGATTGGCCCCAACCAAAAACCTTGAAGTGTTTGAGGGGATTCTTGGGTCTCACTGGCTATTATCACAAATTTTTCCGCAATTATGGTCACATTGCTAGATCCCTCAATATTATTCTCAAGAAAAATTTATTTCTCTAGACTAATGCAACTCAACAGGCATTCATGGCTCTCAAAGAGGCCATGTGCTCCACTCTTGTGTTGGCCCTTCCAGACTTCACCATTTTTTATTTATTTAATGTGATGATTCTGGTACCAGTATTGGTGTTGTATTAATTAAGGAAGGTTGGCCATTAGCCTTCATCAGCCAACAACTGAGTGGAAAACATTTGGGTCAATCTACCTATGAGAAAGAAATGATGGCCATCTTACATGCAGTAGACACTTGGCAACCATACTTGTTGGGGCAACATTTCCAAATCTACATGGACCATCAAAGCCTAAAGTATTTTTTGAATCAACATTTATCATCGTCACAACAAAATAAATGGCTGGCCAAAATGATGGGATATGATTATGAGATAATTTACAAGAAAGGGTGTGACAATGTACTAGTTGATGCTCTATCGTGCAAATTGAGGATGAAAGCACCCTGCTATCAATCTATCTTCTAGTACCAGATTGGATTGAAGAGGCCCGCAAGGAATGGTTCTCACAGCCCTTTCTCTCCCAACTTATTAATAACTTGAGAGAAGGTCCTAATTCCTAAGCCAATTACTCTTTGAAGGATGATATTCTTCACTACAAGGATAGCCGACATCCACCCTCAAAACCCACATTTTGGAAGATTTGCACTCATCTCTAACTGCAGGGCATTCAAGCTTTTAGAAAACTTATGCCGGTGCTTAGAATTCTTTCTTTTGGACTAGCATGAGAAATGGAATTCCTACTTTTGTAGATGAATGTGATTTGTGTCAATGCAGTAAAGGAGAAACAGTCAGGTTACCAAGAACCTTACATCCATTTCCATTCCCTGCCTCTATTTGTATGGATGTTTCCATGGATTTCATCATTGTTCTCCCAAAGTGAGGCAACAAATCCATCATCATGGTGGTTGTGGATAGACTTTCTAAACATGTTCATCTTTTCACTCTACCCCACCCATTTACCCCCACTTTGGTGGCTCAAGCTTTCATGGACAAGATCTTCAAACTGCATAGCATGCCGACTTCCATTTTGTCTGATCATGACCCCACTTTCATGAGAAAAATTTGGCAAGAAATTTTCAAGCTACAAGGCATGCAACTCCAACTATGTACCGCCTATCATCCCCAAACTGATGGTCAAACAGAAGCAGTCAACAAATGTTTGGAGACATATCAAAGGTGCTTCACTTCAAAAAAGCAACATTAATGGTTACAACGGCTACCTTTAGCTGAATGGTGGTATAATAATAACTATCATGAAGCCATCAAGATGACTCCATATGAGGCTATGACCAACTCCCACCTTCACTTATTTCTTATATCCCTAAATGTTCTAACGTGCAAGCAGTTGATTAACTCCTACAGAACCATGACACCATCATAGCTCATCTCAAAGATAGTCTACATCAAGCTTAGAATTGAATGAAGCAACAAGTAGACTAGCATCATTCCAAGCACACATTTCAAGAAGGGGATCAGGTATTCCTATGACTGCAACCATATAAGAAAACATCTCTCAAAGGAAAGGGTTTCCAGAAACTAGCACCAAAATTCTATGGACTTTATCAGATACTTCAGCATATTGGAGCAGTCGCCTACAAACTGACCTCGCCACCAACTTCAAAAATCCATCTGGTATTCCATGTAACATGCCTCAAGAAAGTGTTGAGGAACAATTGCAGAATTGGAACCAGTCTACCCGAATTGCATGAGGAAAGCTCACTCTAGCTCCAACCAGAATAGGCCCTCGATACCTGTGAAAGACATCTCTGTAGACGCACGATCATGGAATTCCTTGTCAAGTGGAAAGACACCACTCCAGAAGATGCAACCTTAGAACCAACCAGTATTCTTTTGGAGGGTCTAACCCTAACCCCTTTAGTTATGTAATAAGCCCAATGGGCCAATTCATAGTCATAGTTAGTTAGAGAGTAAATAAAGCCCACATTAATAGTCGTAAGTGGTTGACCCCCATTAGAGAAAAGGGACCACAGTTAGTTGTAAACGGGCTATAGTTAATAAATAAAGTGGTTAACCTATGTTATGCAAGGGACTACTAGTAGTTAGGGTTTTGGATGTCATTTAGCTATAAATAATATTACTTAGGAAAGGAAAGATCATCGATTCTTATCATAATTGAGCTCTACTCTACTGGAGGTTGACCCCTTGAAGAGGCAAATGAACATTGAATCTATTTCTGAATAATCAAATACTTGTCGTTTTTTCTCATTTTATTCTATATTCTAGGCTATATTTCTTTACATTTCTAGTATTCTGGAATTTCTCACAGTTCAAGAGCATAAAATCATGACAAGCTTGCCTATTAAACATCCATGGTGTTCCCACAGGTATGTGGCATAGATCACATAACACTTGTTCCTGAAGACTTCCAATCTGAAAATTCAATAGACATTGTTCAACCCCAGCCACCTATTGTCCCTTTTTCAACCATGAGGCTCTATAAGGATTTGGATGGCCCACGGGGTTAAGTTTCATCTCCATAAATTCAATTGATACTAAACATTTCGTACTCCCACCATCTATCACCAAGTTACAACACTTTCCTTGGACCTTGTTGTCTCTATGGAGATAGTTACTAGTTGCAAAGGAACCAGTGCCCAAGAAATTTACTAAAATTGAAAAAAACTTTTAAATGAATGACCGGAGAAAGAGACCATGAGATCTGCAATGAATAATCTAGTTCAAAAATGTATCTTTAAAAACCAGATTGGTCGAGACAAATGAGTGTTGTAGTGTTTAAAATAAAGAGATGACTAGAAGAAATATGAAGAGGAACATGGTTTTACAGCTTAGGCATTTAAGAATATGAACCCAAACCCTATAAAAAGAATGGTGAAAGGACTAGAAATATGAAAAAATATTTGGCATAATGGAGCACACATTAAGACTTTTTAAATCAGAAAATAAGTACAATTTCAAGATAAATTTGTAATCAAAACTTTAAAAAATATGTGGCTACATTATACTCATACCCATAAAAGAAAACATAATGAAAAATATAGAAATAAATACAATGTTGCAATTAACCCCCAAAATAAGAATAAAAAATGCTTTATTTTTTAGTTTCCAAAAGATTTTGTCATTATATTAGTCTCATGACTTACACATTCCAAACCCTTCGATATGACTAACTGTTCTTGAATCAGTTACAAAACTAATTTTAAAGGGTTATAAAGAACCCTTTTTTTAATAATACTTGGCCTCACTTATCATATTAACACTTTGAAACTTTAATATTA
>APFE031105073.1:0-22652 GCA_000404065.3 Pinus taeda
TGAAACACCAGTTTCAGCAAAGCGATTTTTTTTTTCTGTTTTCGCTGTGTAAAAACAGAGCATTGTTCTGTTCTGTTATTTTTGTTCGGAATGCCCAGAAATTCCCAACATGGTATCAGAGCGTTGTTCTCTGATCTTTTGTGTTTCAAATCACCATAAAATTCCAACAAATACCAAGTTACAGGAAAAAGTTAACTTGTGAGGGTAAAATTCTGAATTTCTTGGAATCTAATAAAGGCCCAAATAATTTGACGACCAACCATATCATGTGTATAGAAAGTCTATGTCTGTAGAAACTCTTCAAATTGTGTATCAGCCCTCGAGGAACAAGATCAATGCCTCAAACAAGCCCATCAAACTCTGCAAAAAGACAAGGATATAATTATATCCGCTCCGAATACAAATGTCTGTTCATTAACATAAGCCCGCTCGTATATACGCTCACCAGTATAATTACCCTATTGGGCAAAATTGAATTCCGATATACCTCTGAGAACTTTCGCATAAGGGAGACACAGTTGATGGAGCCGCAGTCAATAGCTGCAGTCGGATCCGCATTGAGGTAAGACATGTCTAAGTGTTCAAGCTACCTCATATGGTATGGTATCTCTGTAATCTTCAAGCACAGTATTAGCAATACAGTGTAAGATCTCATACTCGTGGCAGACTTAGAAAAATGCTCTCACTACAGTGACAATAAATGAATCTATATATATATAAAAGGAGATCTTACTTCCTCTAATCCTAAAGATGTTACTGCAGTCTCGGCATGTCTACAGATTTGGGTGTAGGATTTCCGTGACTAGGTGCAGTCATGAATGAAGCAGAGATTCATATTCTAGAAGACAGTCTAGAATGTCTTTCTGGGAGGTGTGAAATCTAAGATGAGGTATAGTAAGGTACCTGTGTTATAATATGGTGAAAACCTCAGTCAAGGATTACAAGAAGTGTTATAGTCCATGTAGGATGAAAGAAGGGAAGTGCAGATGGGATTATTTTTATGAGAAATTTTGCGAAATTCTTCAGATATGAGGAGATCTTATTTGGTCTAATCCTAAGGATGTTAATGCAGTTTTCATATGTCTATAGATTTGGTTGCACTATCTGTGTGACTAGGTGCAGTCATGAATAAAGATGTTAATAAATTTTGGTATGTCTATCGATTTGGGTGCACCATCTCTGTGACTATGTGCAGTCATGAATGAAGCAGAGATTTATATTCTAGCAGATAGTTTAGAATGTCCTTCTAGGAGGTGTGAAATCTGGGGATGTGATGTGATGTGATGTTTATATTATATAAACATTTTGACTTTGTCAAATAACATAATAATAAAAATAAAAATAAATTACAATTAAGAAAACAAAACATAAAAATAAAATTAATAATTATAATTATTAATGAAAATATTTTGACTAAGTTAAATTACATAAAAATAAAGATAGAATAAATTTAATACTTATAAATATCAATTATTAATAATTAAACTAGGATACATCCATATTAACTTCCTATATAAGAAGTGCCTAGAGGATCAAATTTCTTGAGGTGCAAACCTTTTCTAGAGTGAAAAGGGATTTCATTCTTCTAAACTAGGTAGATCTTGGGTGAAGATTTCTCCAGACTTGCAATCCAAAATTGTTTCTATTTAATACTTGAAAGGTCATTTGAAACTAAGGAGTTGACCCATCTTCTTTATGTGGAGCCATTTCATTTTCTGAGAACAAGGCCACCCACATGGCTTTACATGTCTATGCTATGGTCTTTGAATAGACCTTCATCACTTGACCCCTAGATCCTAGTGTGATTCAAGTTAGAGTTTGGATTTTGGCCTTATGGACCTTCTCTCCTTGGATTCATTAGGTCATTTTTACTTGGTGTTCTAATAGAGCTTTCCTCTCCTCTCTAACTAATTTCTTTCAACCCCATAGTGATAGTTTTTACTAGCTACACCCACTTTGGCAAAATGGGGTTTCAACTTTCTCACACATTTTTGAGGCATCAAATGAGGTTTTCTAGGGGCTAAATGTTTCTATTTTATCATATAAACTTCTCATCATGTTCTACACACACATATATTTCCAACACATAAGAAATGAGTCAATTTTAGTCTATATGCAAAAGTTATGCCACTTAGAAGTAGAACTTCTTATTTTCACACCTATAGTTCGGGCCCAAAATCATAAAACCCTAATCATGGCTCAGTAGCATGTAACCAAACCTCATGATCCTATGAAGGTGTTGTTTATGTGATTGGAACAACATGTCACAGATATCAATCACAATGTAAGCCTCCTCATGGCTGAATTGAATAACAAGTTCGAGATATTTGGAGATGATGGCGGTTCAAATGGAGAGGAAAAACTAGAACACAGATCAAAAGATTGGGGAGAAACTAAGAACAAGTAGAAGAAAGAACTTGAAAAGGATTAAGTGAACTTGAGTGTTGTAAACCAATCACAATGTGTGTTTAAAATGAAAGAAAGTGTTGATATCAAGTAGTACGACGGTGAGATCAATGCTCTCAATGTGAACCACTCATTGCACTAAATCAAAGTTTCTTTGACTGCCCATGAGATCATGAAAGAGAAAAATATCTCATGCACATGACTAAATTAGAGGACCATGAACTCACTTGGTGGGAGATCCACACGAAAACCCTAAGGTTGGAGGGAGAACCTCGAGTTAATAAATGGGAGGATTTCAAAACCCTCTTTAAGTCACATTTTTATCCCATTGGGCACATGGAGGATGAGTGGATCTGATGGCGTTACTTTAGTTAAAATCTAGGAAAAAATGTGGAGTATGACATGAAATTTAGAAAGATAGTTATAAAGTTGGGTTTCTATACAAAGAACCGATATGCACTCCTCAAGTATTTAGGAGGTGTGCACCATTATCTATGCAAGCAAGTGATGATGTTCAAGCTAAAATAGGTGGACGAGGCTTGTGTACAAGCACAATACGTAGAAAACATTGGCCTGAAGAGAGAAAAATGAAGTGGATCGAAGTAGAACGAGCAACAATATGCTTCTAAGGAGGGGAAAAAACAAAATGGGGTAAAATATAAAAAGATGGCAACCACAATGCACCAATGAAAATATCCTAGCAAGAACTGCAACCACTCCAAAATTTATAGCCATAGAAAGGAGAAGTGCTAGAAGTTGAATGAAGAGCTAAACCTAAAGAATAAGAAGAAATATAGAAAGAAGAACAATCTCATGGCCATGGATTCGAGCAACCAAGTTGAAATCACCTAAGACGTGGATGAGAAGATCATTCATACATCAATGCTTAAGGAGGTGAATATGAGTAGCCTTGAGCATCATGAAGAATAGAGAGAAATCACCAAACTCTTTCATATAGAGATACATGTCAAGAACACAAAGATTGATTCTTTGTTTGACTCACATCACATGAAAATCTTATTTCACGAGAGGTGGTCAATAAGTTTTGGTTGGAAGTGTGTGATCATAAAAGCCCATATCCATTGGGATGGGTAAATAAGGATGTACAACTCAAGGTAACAAAATAGTGTAAAATTATATTTACCATGACTCTTGAGTATCTTGGTGAAGTGGATTTAGATGTGGTTCGCTTTGATGTATGCGGAGTCGTGTTTGGAAGTCCATACATGTAAATGCTTGGTGCAATATTCATGATGAGAGCTAACGAGTACGAGCTTGTCAAAATTTCAACTCGTAGGTGACAACGAAGCCAACAAATTTATTAGTTCCAACACGAAGAATATTTTATTGTTTTTAATAGAAAGTGAGTGTGTAGAGGAGTCAATAAGAGGGGAGGCATCCCTAGAGGGCGTACTATGGAACAAAAGCAAACAATTGTTCGAAATGGAAGCACATTGAGTTCTTTTGACCGCATCAAATTTTATTTGTGACATTTCATTGGTTTTGTACATTCCTTTTAGATTTTTCTAGTGATTTCCATCTTTAAACTTTACAGTTATTTTAATTATTCCATAATTTTCATTTTTATGGGTATATTTCAAGTTAGTTTTCTTCCAAGTCTATTGGATATATTATGAGTAATGACTTTCATTTTCACGAAGGTAATATTTCACGCTATAGCATATATTGAATGATAGGTTTGAGAAGTTCATATTGATAAGAACAATGTACTAAATAGATACATTGGATTGTAGGGTCATATGGTATTTTACTATTCAAATGAAACCTATACTTTAGTTCTATGAATAAAAAAGATAACCAAGATTATATTAAACCCCACAAACACACTAACTTTTTTTCTTATGGACGACTAAGAGGTTGGATTTCAAATATCGATTCTACCCTCATGGAAAGCAAATATTTTCATTGAGCTGGATACGGTAGAGCACATCCAAATCTAATGTGGCAAATGTAGATTGAGTGTCATCAACAATACTATAGTTGTGGGTTTCCTTTTATTTATGGGTTCTGCAAGGTAACGATCCATTCACCATCTTGGAGATAGGTTCAATGGGAGTTCATTGCATGGTAAAAGGTCGCATAGTTGTATTGGTAATGGGTACTATTGGTATTTGAGGGATTACGTTCCAAAGGGGTTCCATAATTACGACCATGGATTTAGAGCAAGGCATATGTTCCTTGCATGTAGATGTCAAGACTAATGATGTCATGAGAACTTCCCCGTATTTGATTTTGATATTGGGAAGGACAAATCTCATGTTGAGTATCTACTGTTCCTTGATGGGGAAATAGATTTTCCATAATGGAAGGTTTTTGGTTTTCTCCCCCTATACCCTAGCCTCCCTCATGTGTTTCAACTCTAGGATTTGAGGGAAATTATGGGTATAGTTTCTATACTCTCCATGAAGTACAAAAGAATGTTTAGTCCATATAATAGAACTCTTATTTTCCTTTTCTAGATTATTCATACATTGGTTTCGATTTTGGCTTTAATTGAGGCGATTTCCCTAAGTTGTACAATTTTATAGCAGGGATGGTGAGCGTGTGTTGGAATAGCTTGAGTCGAACAAAGACATCAATGATGTTGTTGAAGGAACACCATAGATGAAATTTCATGATATGGTTGCTGGGATCTTCTCATTATTTTCCTTTCAATTTGGGAATATTCAATGGTAACTTGGTTTGGATAGGTGTCCATTGTTTATTGTATTGAATGGGATCATTAGTAAGCTTCATAAGGTTTGAGAGGTTGAATGAAGTTACAAATGGTATTTTCCATTGTGGGATAAACTTTAAGTGTGGTTTTGATGGGAGTCCCTTGCGTGGTAGTGTTGGTAGTGGTAATTTCCATGGTAGCATTGGGGTTACCTCGAGGGTTGGTGATAGGGGTACTTTGAGAGGAACTATATCCTAAAAAAATTTCACCAAGAATGAATGTCCCCACCAAGGTAGTTGGATGTTGTTTCCTATGATGATGTGGTGAGAGACCAAGATCTCCTCCTGGAAAAGGTGGGAGCTATTTTAGGTACCTAGAGTGGTAGGAAAACCTAGGTCCCCGATGGTGCTATAGAAGGTGAAAGATAGATATTGTGAGGGGGTGCTTTTAGAAAACCAAATGTATCATATACATAAGAAATAACAAAGAATAAATGGTTAATTTTGCCTTTAACTCTTTGATGTGTGAAACAATAAAAGAAAGGCTTGTGACACTTTGCCTATGATGAAAAAAATCTTAAAAGACCTCGTGTCCTTCCACTCAATGAGTAATGTAGCCTTGTGAAGGTTTTGTATAAGGGTACTAAGGCCACGTCCTCAAAGTACTTACAATGTTTTTAATAGTTGAAAACCAATCAAGGTGTGAAAGAGGGTTATACAAGGAGGGTACTAGGGACACATCTTGAAATTACTCGCGACACTTCTAACAACCTAATCTAATCGACTCAATGTGGAAGTGCTCCTACACTTGACTACTAAAATACGTACATCCAATGGGAATGAGAGAATCTTAGCTTCTATTTGTTGACTTCGAAATGTGTGCCCCTACCAATGAAGCAAAAAAAAACAACACAAGAGTAGGAAAAGGGTACTCTATGTTGATTGTTGGTAGTGTAAGAGTTACAAATGAATTTCAAAGACACTTGAAGAGATTTGATTGAGAAATGGAACTCAATATATCTCAACAAGGATTTCCCATTCTCAATCATTTTCGCAAGCTCTTGCTTTCTCAAAGAATAAAAGAAAACTCTCTCAATTTCTGTAATTATCCTAGCATTAGTATGCTTGATTTCTCTCGACAAATTTTGGTAGCATAATAATGCACAATTTCTTCTTACCCCCCTAGATGCACTTTCATTTATAGGATTTTTAACACTCTCTTCCTCTTTAGCTCATCTGTGATCTCAGCAATGAGGCTGTTTATATCATAAATAATATGAGAGCTGCCATCCTCCTTCCATTAAATATTCTCAACACTTAAGGCTTGAATTATGAGTCTATCATGTGAAGAGATTGATTATATTTCAACAATTATGCCTCCTACAGTGTTCACTAGGCTTTCTATGACCCTCATAGTAATCAAAGAAAAACATTCTAGGATGCCATTAAATCTCTTTGGAGGACCCACAAGGGTTCATTTTTGAAGTCACTTTTAGGAAAACCTTTTTATTTTTACTTTTTATAATGTTTCTAATTCTAAATGTTGTCCCACATGTTTCTTACTCATTTTGAGTTCCTATTAATGTGTACAAACGAGTGTACAATTTTCTCATAATAATAGAGGAAAAAATTGATTTAATTATAGTACACTTCTTGCATGCATTTATATAAGTTTAAATACAACAATAATATTTCGAGAAATTACAAATTAACCATTGAAAAACAACCCTTTCTAATAACAATATTGAAAGCCTTCACCTTATTCATGTGAAAGAACCTTCAATATTACTCCATAATATGAAGAACCCATGTTAAATAAAGTCATTTTAAATAAGAAAATACCTCACTCTTAAAAAAAAATTACATCAGTCCTTATAAATCTCACATATCATTAACACACATAACTGCGCTTTTAATAAAATATTATGTTCCTTATGTTTTTCACTTCAATTTTATTATATATATCCATTTACCCTTATACCTCATACACATTTATGGATTTTTCATATTTATACGATAAACACATTACAATTTTATGTGGTGGACTTTAAGATTATAATCACAAAAAATTTCTTTATATTATTAGTGCTACCTTCGAAACTGATTTTTTGAAAAGTGTACATACATTATGGCTTTTTCAAATCTATCCCATAAATTCTTTACTATTTTATGTCATGACCATTGATATTATAATCACACCCTTTTGCTTTATACTAGCCTAGATCCATGTTAAGCTTAGATATATCAAGTGCAGAGAGGGATCAAATCTCTCTAGGTTCAAACCTATGTTTTTGACTTAAGATCTAGGGTTAATATGGATGTAGGTTGGTTATATAATACTATATAATATCTATATTTGTCTCTATGTGTCCCTTTTTATTCCATCTCTCTCTCCCTTTAACCTTTATGTCTATCATTGTCCCTCTCTCCTTATATCTCCCCCCTCCCACTCTACCAAATCTCTCTCTCAACCCCAACTCTCTATCTCTTTTTGTGCCTACCCTCCATCTCTTATGGGTATCTTCTCTTTTTCCCTCTGCCCCCCACCTACCATCTATATTTATATATCTCTCCCCCCCTATCCATTTTTCACTCTATGTCTATAATATTATATATATTAATATATAATTCTTTCTCTCTTCCTCTCCCTTTCTTTATCTTGCTTTTCTTTCTCTCTTCCTTCCTCTCCCACCTCCCTCTATCTCTTCCCCCAATATCTTTCTCTACCCTCCGACTCTATAATTATCTCCCTCCCTCTATCCTACTCTTTGTCTCCCCTTTGGTCACACGCCTATCGTAGTGGTAGTCTTTCAATCACACATAGGTGGGTGCGACACCACTACACTTTTTCCTTTTACCAATACTTCAATGTATGAACTATTTTTAACCAAATTCTTAGCTAATTATTACTTCAAGTTTTATTATCACAACGGAAATAAACTCTTCGATTAATCATATAATCGAGATAAATACACAGTGAAAATAATCAACACATCATCATATGTGGGAGGGAAAATTCCCATCAGTTAAAATTTGCCCAATATGAGTATATATATAAATTCTCTAATTCAATTGTACATGAAACCATACAATTTGGTTTTTCCAAAAAACCTTGGCCTACACACTTTTATTTTACAGAGTTGTGCCTACAAAATCCTAAAGTCGTGTTATCATGGACTCTTACCTGAAATGCTAAACTTCCCATAGCACTATTGTGCCCACCTTACATCCTTTCGGTTCACCCCTACGCCCTCGAGAATCCTTATCATAGCCTTCCCACAGTTCACCACACTCAATACAATTTTGTGCCCTCTCGTAGAATCTAAAATTCCTTTGTTCACTCTACTGTAACTATGCCTGAATCCTCCATTCATCGGGACTGTGTGAGCTTGGGTCACTACCCACACTTTCCTTTCAGTGTGTGGCATTGTGTCGCCCTACCCGCAACTCACTGTAGTGGCTTAGGTCATCTGACTACTCGACACCCAACTCTTAGTCGGTTCTGCCTATCCAAACTACGGTTGAGAGTGTTAACTCGACCCTGCCTTACTATGACTACGTGTCACACTATTTCTCGAATCACCTAGAAACACTAATCCTTTCCTCACCAACTTCGATCAAGATTTCACACTCTCCTAGTGGATTCAGTGCCCCTCATTCTGTGATTTTTTCGTTTTCTCTTGCTTTCCTTAGTCGAGTTCGATGTTTCCTTTCGAGCCTCGATCGATCCCCAATATATATGTGTGTTACCTTTGTTGTAACACCAAGGGTTACGACCTTTCACTTATTGTTCACGTCGGCTGAAGCTCCATCTACACATAAGCCTTGCTATGTATATGTTTCGGCCCAACTCATGTAAAATAGATCATTTTCCCCGTCATTCAGGTCGGCCCATGCCACCACTTGCCCAACTTGTCGGTTTACCTATGCATTCATCCACAGTCACCCAACCTATCGGTCACTCCACATAGTATGTGTGGACTCCCCTGAAAGACCTAGTGTCGAATCACCCATGGGTGCCTCGTATGGATGCATGCCTGCTCGAACAAAAATCTCGGGTTGCCCGACATGCTGTTGGGTTGTGCTATATTCTTTTCATGACTAGCCCATGTAGTTAACCAAGGAGTAAGAAGGGGAGAGAAGCCCCCCGTTCGTTGCACTGATTGCGTAGCGAGGGGAGATATAGGGGGTTTGAGGGGTGTAGGTAACCCCACTTTACGGGGTCCACGATAACTCCCCATAAAATTTTGGTTTTGGACCCTATGTTAGGTTGGGCAGACCTACCTATGGTTTTGTGCATGATTTTCACACATGGTTTTGGATGTGATGGTTTTTGGGTCCATGGTTTTGGACGCAATGGTTCTCGGTCCATGGTATTGGATGCTTCTGCATGTATAAATATGTATTGTAACATTGAAAGGAACATAATGAAAAATCAAGCTAGTAGTCCCTGTTTTCAGATCCAGGAGAAAATCTCTATTTATATGTGTTTTATGTGTTATTCTCTCACATTGTTTATTTTCTGTATTTTAGAATTTGTATGCAAGTAATTTCTGTATGGGGTTAAAACCTACATTTGGTATCAAAGTTGTTTTGGCTTCAAGGGGACTACTCTATTGCTGAGGGTTTTGCTCAGGCCTGTGATAGACCCTACTTAGTGGGAGATTTGTGAGACTGATTCTAGTGGTAAAAGAAGATGGCGAGCACTGGAAAGATAGAGATTGAGAAATTTAATGGTCAGAGTTTTGAGTTGTGGAAACTCAAGATGGAGGATCTGCTGGTGGATAAAGATCGGTGGATCATGGTAGATCTGGGTACTAAACCAACGGGAGTGTCCATTGAAGAATGCAAGAAGTTGGATCAGAAGGCAAAGAGCACAATACTATTTCTGGGAGAACTAGTGTCTATTTGATCTCCTAGTCCCACTAGGACAGGTAGCTATCTTAGAAACAAACAATTCAAAGTAAATTGTGTTTTCCTTTATGTATGATAGATAAGAGAGAAGCATAGGGCACCAACCTGAATCTTTCACTTGGCTTCTTGCTTGTTTCCTCTCTCCTTTGATAGAGCTTGCCACTCCTTTCTCACTTGTCCCGCTTTAAAGAACACCTGTAGAGGCAAAGCAACAAAACACCATCAAAGCATATAGATCTATAATACCATAAACAATGTAGAATTAGAAGTACATTAACCACACAAGTGCATTCACAAATAGCAAGATTCACAAATACATAAGTATATGGAGGAAAACTAAAATAACTTTATTGATGGTAGAAGTAGAAGAGAGGATTACAACCTGGCTGTCTAATCCAACATCATCCTCCCAGCATGAAAGCCCTCTTCACCTCATGAAAAGCAAGATCACCCAACAATACAATGTCTCAAAGAGAAACCAACATCACTTCCTTACAAGTTACAAAATTCCAGCCTCTAGATCTCTAAGATGAGGGATCCATTTATAGATATTTGCAGAGGGGTGAGTCAGCTTTTGGGTTTTTTATTAATGTCATTTCACTGATAGTTCTTGGTTCAACTTGGATATTTCATGATCTCTTACTCATCCTTGGCTGAATTCAGAGAGGCAAGTGTCATAGGAGAAGTTTCTAGAAGATTCTTTGGGTTTGCACTTAGCAAACTACCTTTGCCATTTGTCTACTCTCTCCCATCGCACCCCACAATAGGCTCTTTCAGTATGCATCGCACTTGGCTAGTGTAGCAGGGAGTATGCATCACACCCTAAGCATGGAGTAGTCTGTATGGTCGAGTTTTGGCCAATTCTAAGTGGTTTTTTAGGTGGAACTTCTCAGAAATGATGTAACTAGTTGGCCATGATCCTTTAGGGTGTGAAACAACACTTTTAGGGGTTTGAGAGCCCTTGGTTTATCGACATATGTGATTGGGGTTGCAGTGCCCAAATATTTCTATAACAGGTGCCCCTTAAAGCATGAGTTTGTAAATCTTCGGATGTCAGGTGAAACACTTTATCATGAGGATCCGAGGTCTTCGAACTGGAAGGCGACCTATAATAAAATACAGTACAATACATTATCTTCATATTACTTTCATGATCTAGCTGAGGTGGGCATTCCCATTCTTTGCTTTTTAAATTCATTTTCATGTACATGGGATAGAAAATCCTCCGCTATTATAGACTGGTGATTCTTGTAGAGCCATCATCCCTTATTTTGGATGATCATCTATGCAGCTACGGTGTACATTTGATGTCTTTATTTTCTTGAATATATCGCAGCTCGAATGGATCAAACTAGATCTAGGGTCTTCAAACTCATTCAATATTCACTCAATGTACAATTCGATCCATGTGAATAGATGTTCTAAAGTCAGACATCGAAAGACATCACATGATTACTAGATAATGATGTGAGTTTTTAATAGGTGCGAGAGGAATCACCAATAATGACAATGACCCTCATGGTACTACAATATAATTCACGCGGTGAGAATATATGAGTCGATGTTGAACACCACGCAAAATCTTTTTGTCGAAGGCCATTGAGGTAAACCTGTCGCCGAAAGTGAGAAACTTGCCAATGAGGCATGCAAGCTTCAAAGTACTTAAAAGGTTGTTCCTAAGTCAACTTCTTGGATAATGAGCTGATGACAAGAAGTGACCCATCGTAGGAGGGCCTTAATGAATCCCACATCTACGACATGAAACAAAGCAAATGATTTTCTTGAGGTGAAAACGATCTGATGATACAAGGTTTAGGAATGGCGGTCATGAAAAATCGAGCATGAAGGTGTTGCAGTGGATGAGGCATTATCTAGGTTGGTGAATTTTCTGAATGACAGCTCTTGAACATCTCGACGACACAAATGGATTGGTAGCACTAACCCAAAAAATTGATGGTACGGAGGACCAATGGTGATGTGACCGGTGAACGAAATAACCCAACCCGACTCAATCATGGTGATGGAGTGAAAGTGTCTATTCAAGAGCGACCTCCTACCAATGAAGTTCTTTAAGTTTTGTTCCCTTTTTTCCCTAGTCACTGCTGACCAATACCTCTTTATTTTTTTCATGCTTGAGGAGGATAACATATGCTTGTTCTATAATTTTCTCTTTGGGCAAACTTGTCGCTATGCTTTAGCAAGCCTAGCGACAGTGAAACTTGCTCTTATCGGGATGGACAAGTTTGTCACTATTGTTTTAACAAGTTTAATGACAAAGATAACTCAGTCCTTTTCATGTTTAGAGAGTTTGAAAAGAGACAGAAAGGAAACTCTAGCAATCCTTTTTCGTAGCATAATCTTTTAAGTCTGAAAAAATATAAAATAATATGAAAGAGATGACTTTTCTATAGCTTTAGTGAGCTAAAAAAGACAAGCACTATATCTTTTTGTGGAATGATCCCTCACGTCCAAAAAGATTAAAATGTAGAGGAGGGATGGCGCTTCCCCTTACTTTAACGAGTCTAAAAAGAGCTTAAAAGAGACTCGTTTCTTAGGAATGAGTGATGTTTTTGGGTAACAACTCGTTCCACATAAGTTTGGAGCTTCTCAAACATGGCAGTGTAAATAGGGTGGCTAACAGAATCACTCGTCGCAGCTGTTCCTCAAAAGGGTAAACAATAAAGTGGAAGTGTATGATGGGCCAAAAGAATGAAGGTGATAGTAAGAACACAACCAAGGCTCAAAATGTTGATAGCAAGGCAATCATAAAGGTTATTTAATGAGGGTGAATTCATTTCTTAATGAGCTTGAATCTTTAGAAACTATGCTCAAAGGTGGGTTTATTTTTTAATGAGCTTGAACCGTGTGGTAACATTACTCAAGATAATAGTCAGAGATATTCAATTTACCGTTAACATTATATTCTTTCGATGGTCATACAACCTATTCAATTACTCCATCAAATTGATTAGAAATGCAAATACATGCTTGAAAGATGAGTTAAAAACTAACATTTTACATGACTTACGTGAATAGTAACATAAAAGCAATTTTACCTCTCATTTTTACCATTTGATTCAAATTTGGGATTGTTGGAGCTCCAGAGGTGTTTTCCCCCTCAAATTTCATCAGCTGATTTTGGGAGATCTAGTGGACTATTGTTTGTGCCGTCAGGACTAGTCAGGAGCTAACCCTGAGCTCTTTAATTACATTCCATCCTTTTCTAATTTTGAGCATGCTTTCTCTTTCTTCTGGGCCCCAGGGGTTTGAAGAATTCGTTCTCTCTCCATCACACCTAGTGTACATCAAAAGGTGAGATGCATACAGAGCTGGCCATTGGCCAGTCAATATGCATCTCACCCTATACACAACCAGGGTGCGATGGGCGTAGAAGGGAAAGTTTGTGCAGTATTTTTCCATAAATTTTTTTTCTGTTTTTCCCAAATCAGGATCCATGTTCAGCTTAGATATATCAAGCATAGAGAGGGATCAAATCTCTCTAGGTTCAAACCTATGTTTTTGAGTTAAGATCTAGGGTTTATATGGATGTAGGTTGGTTATATAATACTATATAATATCTATATTTGTTTCTATGTGTCCCTTTCTTATTCCATCTCTCTCCGCCCTTAACCTTTATGTCTATCACTGTCCCTCTCTCCTTATATCTCCCCCTTCCCACTCTGCCAAATCTCTCTCTCTACCCCAACTCTCTATCTCTTTCTATGCCTACCCTCCCTCTCTATGTATCTCTCTTTTTCCCTCTCCCCCCTCCTGCCATCTATATTTATATCTCTCTTCATTTTTCCTTTATCTCTCTATTTGACCTCCCCAAACACACATACTATCTCTCCTCCATACCTATCACTCTTCCTCCCTCCCTCCTGCCCTCTCAGTCTCTCTTCATCCCTCTCTCCCCCCTCTAACTATATATGTATCTCCCTTTATGTCTCCTTCTTTTTCTCTCTATCTTACCCTCAAACATACACACTCTATATATATATATATATATCATATTTTACCTCTTCCTCTCCCTTTCTCTACCTTGCTTTTCTTTCTCTCTATTCCCCTTCTCTCCCTCTCTCTCCATCTCTCTTTTTACCTTTATCTATTCCTCGATTTCTCTCAATTTATCTCCTTCTCTATGTATCTCCTTTTGTCACACCCCTATCCTAGTGGTAGTCTTTCAATCACGCATAGGTGGGTGTGACACCACTACACTTTTTCTTTTTACCAATACTTCAACATATGAATTATTCTTAACCAAACTCTTAGCCAATTATTACTTCAATTTTTATTATCACAATGGAAATAAACTCTTCAATTAATCATATAATCAATATAAATACACAGTGAAAATAATCAACACATCATCATATGTAGGAGGGGAAATTCCCAATAGTTAAAATTTGCCCAATATGAGTATATATATACATTCTATAATTCAATTGTACATAAAACCATACAATTTGGTTTTGCCAAAAAACCTTGGTCTACACACCTTTATTTTACAAAATTGTGCCTACAAAATGCTGAAGTCATGTCATTGTGGACACTTACTTGAACTATTGAACTTCTCACAGCACTATTGTGCCCACCATACATCCTTTTGGTTCACCCCCATGTCCCCGAGAATCCTTGTCATAGCCTTCCCACACTTCACCACACTCGACACTCTTTCGTGCCCTCTCATAGAATCTGAAATTCCTTTGTTCACTCTACAACAACTATGCCTGAATCCTCCATTCATTGGGAGTGTGGGAGCTTGATTCACTAACCGCACTTGCCTCTTAGTGTGCGTCATTGTGTCGCCCTACCAGCAACTCGTTGTAGGGGCTCAGATCATCTAACTACTTGATTTCCAACTCTCGGTTGGTTTTGCCCATCCAAATTGTAGTCGAGAGTGTTAACTCAAGCCTACCTTACTATGACTACCTATCACACTATTACTCGGTTCACCAAGAAACACTAATCCTTGCGTCACCAACCTCAGTCAATATTTCGCACTCCGCTAGTGGATTGAGTGCTTTTCATTCTACGATTTCTGTGTTTTCTCCTGCTTTCCTTGGTCGAGTTCGATGATGCCTTTCGAGCATCGATCGATCCCCAATATTTATGTTTGTTACCTTTGTTGTAACACCAAGGGTTACTACCTTTCACTTATCTTTAAGGTCAACTGAAGCTCAATCTAAACATAAGCCTTCCCATGTATATATTTCGGCTGAGCTCATGTAAAATAGAACATTTTCCTTGTCATTCAGGTTGGCCCATGCCACCACTCGCCCAACTTGTCGGTCTACCTACACACTCATCAACAATCACCCAACCTATTGGTCATTCCACATACTATGTGTGGACTTCCTTGACACACCTTATGTCCAATCATCCATGGGTGCCTCGCATGGATGCATGCTTGCCTGAACAACAAACTCGGGTTGCCCGACATGTTGATGGGTTGTGTTATATCCTTTTCACAACTAGCCCATGTACTTAACCACGAAGTTAGAAGGGGGGTGAAGCCCCCCTTCTTTGTGCTGATTGCGTATTGAGGAGAGTCATAGGGGGTTTGAGGGGTGTAGGTAACCCCATTTTATGGGGTCGAGGGCATTGCCCCAAAAAATTTTGGTTTTGGACCCTATGTTAGGTTGGGCACACCTACCTATGGTTTTGTGCGTGATTTTCGCACATGGTTTTGGATGCGATGGTTTTTTGGTCCATAGTTTTGGATGCAATTGTTTTGGTTCCATGGTATTGGATGCTTCTACATGTATAAATATGTATTGTAACATTGAAAGGAACATAATGAAAAATCAAGCTCGTTTTCCCAGTTTTTGGATCCAAGAGAAAATCTTTGTGTATATGTGTTTATGTGTTATTCTCTCACATTATTTGTTTTCTGTGTTTTAGAATTCATATGCAAGTAATTTTTGTACAGGGTTAAAACCTACATTTGGTATTAGAGCTACTTTGGCTTCAAGGGGACACCTCTATTGCTAAGGGTTTTGCTCAGGCTTGTGGTAGACCCTGTTCAGTGGGAGATCTGTGAGATTGATTATGGTGGTGAAAGAAGATGGTGAGCAGTAGAAAGATAGATATCGAGAAATTTAATGGTTAGAGTTTTGAGTTGTGGAAACTCAAGATAGAGGATCTATTGGTGGATAAAGATCAGTGGATCGTGGTAGATCCAGGTACTAAACCAACGAGAGTGTCCGATGAAGAATGCAAGAAGTTGGATCGGAAGGCAAAGAGCATAGTACAATTGTGTGTCTCAGATTCAGTATTGATGAATGTATCAGGGGAAGCTATGGCGAAGGCTTTGTGATACAAGTTGGGACTTTATACCAATCTAAGTCTGTGGTGAAAAAACTGTTCCTGTCGAAAAAGTTGTATAACTTGAGGATGAAAGATGGAGACTCCATAATAGAGCATCTGAATACATTTAATATTGTGGTAACTTAGTTAGCATCTATTGATATTAAAATTTCAAATGCAGATAAGTGCATCAGTTTGTTGTGTTCTTTACAAAATTCGTGGGATAGTTTGGTTATTGCAATAGGTAGCAATGCAACTACCTTGCAGTTTGATGAAATAGTATCATCCTTGCTGATGGAAGAGATGAGATGGAAAAATATGGAGAGTTAGAATGGTGATGCCTTGTCTGTACGAGGACACTCCTAGAATAGAAACAAAAATAAGTCATCGAGTGGGAGATCTAAACCTAGAGGTAGATCTAACTCCCGAGGAAAACCTGTAAAGATGGTGTGCTGGAAATGCAGAAAGGAAGGGCACTATAAAAGGGTCTGTAACTCTAAATCTCTTGATAAAGGAAAGGGGTCTGATGATGCTCCTTCTGCAGAGGCGAAAACCACCTTAGATGAAGGTGGGGATGTGTACTTGGCTTTTTCGAGTACACATGTAGATCATGAGGCATCATTGATTGAATGAGGTGCATCATTTCACTTCACTCCCCATAGAGAGTGGTTCTACGAGTAGGAGAAATATGATGGTGGTGATTTCTTCTTGGGGGATGATAGGAAGGCTAGAATCATTGGTCGTTGAAAAGTAAAGTTAAAGTTGCAAGGTGGAAGGGTTAGAACACTTCATGGTATTCTGCATATTCCTGCATTAACCAAAAATCTGATTTCTATAAGTAAGCAAGATGATGTAGGTGTAAAAAAAATGTTTGACAAGGATACCTGCAAGATGGCTTGGGGGGAACTGGTATTAATGAGGGGAGTTTGAATTAGAGCTCTGTATAGGTTACAAGGTAACAATGTTGTTGATGGGTGCAACAGTTCCATGGTTCTTGAAAGTGGAGCAAAAAATCTAGTGGTCTCTAGAGAGAAGACCATGTTATGGCTTAAAAGGCTTGGACATATTGGAGAGAAGGGCCTTCGAATACTTCATGGTAAAGGTACGGTAGAAGCTATGAGTAATAGCACTCTTGATTTTGGTTTCTATGAAAATTGTGTATATGGGAAGTAGAATCGGGTGAGTTTCCCCTCTATTGGTAAGAGGGCGAAACATATATTATAGATTGTGCATAATGATGTGTTTTAACCTATGAAGGTTCCATCACTGGGTAAGTCTATGTACTATGTATCATTTATAGATGACTTCTCAAGGAATACATGCATATATTTCCTTAAGAAGAAATCTGAAGTATTTGAAAAGTTTAAACAATTCAAGGGTCTCGTGGAAAACCAAACAGAGAAGAAGATAAAGGTGCCGAGGAAAGATAATGGTGGAGAGTTTTGCAGTAAGGAATTTGAAGAATTCTATAAGAAGTGTGGTATAGCACAGCAAAAGACTACTCCATATACACCACAACAAAATGGAGTTGCAGAAAGAATGAACAAGATGTTGATGGAAAGGCAAGAAACATGCTCAATGGAGCCAGGTCAAGATAGGAATTATGGGCAGAGGTAATGGAGACATCATAATACCTCATTAATAGATCACTTTCATCAGCTTTGTGGGATAAAATTCCACAAGAGGTATGGACTCGTAAGAAACCCTCTCTTTCACATTTGAGGGTATTTGGATGTGATGTATATGTCCATATTCCAAAGGAGAAACGAACCAAGTTGGATAGTAAATCTGAAAAGTGTGTTTTTATTGGGTATAAGGATGGTTTAAAGGGTTATAAGCTTTGGAACCCAGTAACAAGGAAGGTTGTGTGCAACCAAGATGTGGTGTTTAGAGAGGTGAGATATGTTATTAAACATGAAGTCCAACCAAATGAATCTAAGAAGATAGAGTTTGAGCTAAAGGAGGAAGAATTAGACTCTACAGTAAAGGAGGAATCTGAAGATGAAGAGCTACAAACTCCGGGTGTGAGAAGATCAGTTCGAGAAAGAAGGGAGCCAAAAAGGTATAGTCCATCTGCTTTCTATTCAAATTTTTCTTTATCTATTACTGATGATGGTCCCAGAACTGTGAAGGAAGCAGTAGATTGAGAGGATGAAAAACTTTCGAAAGAGACCATGGTTGATGAAATGGCATCTTTGCACAAAAATGTGGCTTGGGATCTGGTGGAGTTGCTGGCTGGAAGGAAACCCATTGGCCGCAAATGGGTGTTGAAGAAGAAGACAAATACAGAAGGAAAGGTGGAGAAATATGTTGGACACCTAATCCTAAAGGGTTAGCGTGGAAGCCGAATGGACAAAGCAGTCCAAGGGACCTTGGGATGTGAATCCCAACGGTCACCATATTGTACTATAAATGTACATCTTTTGTGAATAAAAATTGTATCGTATGTTTTATCTTTCCTAATTGTTCTCCCTCACCATGTCTGTTTAACATGGTATCAGAGCCATGATGTGTGGCCTGTTTTCCCTGAGCAACTAGTCTGAGTTGCCTTGAACAGCACTGGCCTAGCCTTCATTACCTGCACTGCCTCTGCCATAACGTATCTGCCCTGCACTGCCTCTATCCTGACATGGCTTTGATGGCTTTGATATTGTATGCGTTTTAAAATCTGTTGCTGGCCCACTGTCATATGCCCTCTGACATATGCGTTTTAAAATCTGGCGCATTAAACGCTTCTCCCTTCAAGAAGACAGAACCCATATTCAAACTCATCATTCCCTTTTCTCGGCGATATTCTAGGAGCTACAGTGAGAGGGGTGATTCTAGTCCACATGGGAATGCGAAACGTCCGACCCAGCTCTGCCTCAGAAACGGATTCAACACTAAGGGAGTGGCCATAGCTCGCACCTATTTCGCGAAGAGAGGGTTGGTTCCATGCTTGAGCCACTGTTGGTAAATAAGCAGATGAAGTTTAAAGACATTTCTGCTTATGTGTGCAAAGACATTTCTTTTTATGAGAAGCTGAAGAGTATCGAAGACTCAGATAATTAATGGACTCCATCAAATTTTTGTTAATTACCACATCAGATTCCGAGCATGGTGTTTTAGGCGACATTCAGTACGCAGCTCAATGTGGGTTCATTTGATTGATCTCACAAATTGTGGTTGTTCGTGGAGGCTCTGACATCCATAATTAAACTGAACGTGGATGGGCTTGCTGGGGCGCGGTGCGGAAGGTTGGGTATAAGCAATCCGTCAGGAAGTGATGCAATTAAGGGATGAAAATTACAGGAATTTACTATGCGAGAGTAGGCACGCTCAATTGCATATATGAAGGCAAGAAAATTCAAGTGTGCGCAGCAAGGGAATATAGTGCGAAGAGATTGCACTTTGTTGGTAGCCTCAGGCCTCTTTATTGATCGGTTCCAGGCATAATATTTCTCTTCGGTTTGTAATGAATTGAAAATGGTAAGGCGGCTCATATTTTTGATGCCAGAACCATCATAAAGCATGTTGATCGGGTTGCAATTTTTCTGGATTCTTAAACTAGGTAGGATCGGCCAGGTCCTTTGAGGACCAACGAAGTCAAACTACATTTCTTACTACATCGTATCAAGTCCCTCATCGCTAAACTGGAGACGTGTTGAGTCCATGTATCCCTCTGAGTTTGTATAGGCAGGGCCGTATTCAGAAGGCCAAGCAAAACCAAAACATAAATAGTTCCAGATACTGTCACGCCAATCCCCCATATCAACTGTAAGGATTCGAACGCTGATCAACCGATTTTTAGTGCCTCTCGCACCGAAAACAAAAAATTTGATCAATCTGGTATGAGCATTTGAGCATCGATTCATTTGCAATGACATCCCTGAAGAGTGCATACTTTGGTGGTTGATAAATTGTTGTTGGAGTGCCGAATGCATGCGCGCGTATAGAATCAATACCTTCAACCAAAAAAAAAACACCCATAAACCCTAACGTTGCATTTTAGACTGTCATACCCAGATTTAAATTTGGAGCGATATTGTCAGGCTGTGAGGTTTCAAGTTAATTAGTTATTGGGAGGTCCCTGTAGATTCCATTTCTGGGGAGGACGACAGAAGGAAACATCAGTGTTTCAGAAAATATGAGAAAATAATTGAGCAGTGAATGGCCATCTTGGTATGCTTCAGATACAGACTTGGATGCTACACAGAAGGACTATGCTCAAACAGCACAAGCAAGTGGAAAAGCTTTAATAACGTTAATAAATGAAGTTCTGGACCAGGCAAAATTGAATTTGGACGTCTTGAACTTGAGACAGTCCCTTTCCATATTCGCACTGTTCTCGACAGTGTTTTGTCTCTCTTTTCTGCCAAAACACAGGCCAAAGGCATAAAGAGAAGCTCGCAGTATTTGTATCTGAAAGAGTCCCAGAGATTGTCATCGGTGATCCTGGACAATTTCAGCAGATTATCACCAATCTTGTCTCCAATTCTGTCAAAGTGGCTACTTTCTGCTTAGTTTTTGTTGAATCTGAGAAACGTTAGAGAACGTTGTTGGGCAGCCATTAAAGCTCTCAGATTCTCCGACCACAAGTTCTGCTACTCGCAACTTGATCAGAGGTTTGTTTGTGAAAGACCTGCAACATCCATTCTTTTTGACAACGCAAACTAGGCTCTTATTCGCAGCACCTCGGATTCCAAAACCTGTTGATCTGAGATTCTTAACAAACAAAGTCAGTCCTCCCAATGCTGGTGCTGATAAAACATTCAGACGTTTGTTGGAATTTGTTGTTGTAACTGTGTTAACTTGTGCCCAGTGTAAGTTTAATATTGGAGAAAATGGCCAGAATTAATTATTGTTTAGAGCTATTGAGCACATTAATGTTATCTACTGCTGAAGACACTGTGAACGTCAACAAAGGCACTCTTTTTGACATCCAAACCTCTATGCAAACTGCACATGAGAATATTGAGTTTTTGCAGCTTGAGACAAAGCTGCAGCAAGAAGAACTACAACAATGGAGTCATCTTTCTGAACCTGTTTCTGTTCAGAAGATTGAAACAGACTCCCATAAACATAAAGTCAATAATGTTCATGTTCATTCAAATAAAGCAGTAGTTGTACATGCAGATGCAGAAACTCAGTCTGCACTTCCGAAGCCCATCATCAGACCTTGGGAACAGCTTGTCCACAACAAGCACAGAACTGGTCTTGGATATGACAAGGACTTGTCCTTTCATATTCCAGACTACTCAAAACCCATTCAGTTTCAGAGTGTTGGTTTCATTTATGACAGTTCACCTGCTCCTCATGACAGTTCAGCTTCAGCTGTTCCAGACTCTGCTCCTCTTCCACAACAGCAACAACAACAACAGATCGTGAAATGCCAACATTGTGATCGAGTTGGCCATCTGAAAGATCACTGTTTTGATCTTCATCCATGTAAGCACTGCCATAAAACCATCCATTCTTCACACAGATGCTTCAGAAACAAACGTCCTGCAAGAACAAAGATTCATCTAGGATGGATCGCTTCTTGGCAATGGGAATCAACAGCCAAGAAGATATTTCAAACACATGTCAGAACTTGTTCCAGAATATTGAACAGTCTTGCAGTTGAGTTTTCTCCATCTTCTCACCTTGTATCTGACAGGGGGGGAAATGATGGTCCTCTACAAGCTTCAAAGCCACATCAAGCGAGCCTGAGCCACAACCTGCCACACCAGTTTCAGAGTTGTAGCCAGAGACAAAGATGCCTGAACATGCCATCAGTTGGCGATCTGGGACACTTCATCTAGCAGAAGACTTCAGCGTCTTGCCAGTTTTGGAAGAGTTCCAGAGAACAAAATTGAGAACACTTCCTCTAGCAGAAGACTTACAGCTTCTTGCCAGTTTTGGAAGAGTTCTAGGAATTGCATAAGCATTCCAGAGTTGTTGGTCATCCTTAAACCATCACAGGTTGAGACTTCCCTTTTACAGGTTGAAGTTTTACCTTTATATGGGGTGAGGCCTCCCTTTTATGGTTGAAGGTTTCCCTCTTTAAAACAATAGGATCACTTCCACTAGCAGAAGACTTACAGCTTCTTGCAAGTTGGAAGAGTTCCGGGAACTGCACAAAGCGTTCCAGTGTTGGTGGCTATCCTTAAACCACCGCCCTTTTTTACCAACATTTCATAGAGCACATTCAGCCTAGTGCTGCCATGCATTATTGCACATTTTGTATTACAGCTCTTTTCTTGGAATCATACATAACCCTTCGGATTAAGGGGGGGAATGTTGGACACCTAATCCTAAAGGGTTAGCGTGGAAGCCGAATGGACAAAGCAGTCCAAGAGACCTTGGGATCTGAATCCCAACGGTCA
>APFE031105073.1:22662-41011 GCA_000404065.3 Pinus taeda
TTGTCTGTTACTGATGATGATCCCAGAACTGTGAAGGAAGCAGTGGAGTCAGAGGATGGAAAACTCTGGAAAGAGGCCATGGTTGATGAAATGGCATCTTTGCACAAAAATGAGGCTTGGGATCTGGTGGAGTTGCCGGCTGGAAGGAAACCCATTGGCAGCAAAATGGGTGTTCAAGAAGAAGACAAATGCAGAAGGGAAGGTGGAGAAATACAAAGCTCGGTTGGTAGCAAAAGGTTATTCCCAGGAGCCGGGAATTGATTTTGGTGATATTTTTTCTCCTGTTGCCAAGGTAACTTCTATTAGATTACTTTTATCTGTTGCTGCTGCTTTTGATTTTGAGGTAGAACAGATGGATGTGAAGACAACATTTCTTCACGGGGATTTGGAAGAGAAATCTACATGAAGCAACCTGAAGGCTTTGCAGTGAAGGGTAAGAAAGAACTGGTATACAAGTTAAAGAAGTCTCTGTATGGGTTAAAATAGTCACCAAGGATGTGGTATCAGAAATTTGGATAACATTTATAACGGGATTGCTTCACCAGAAGCAAAGTCAATCATTGTTGTGTATTTTAAATTAATTGGTTACCGTGTTATTTATCTGGTCTTGTATGTGGATGATATGTTGCTGGTTGGAAATGACAAAGAAATTATCCAGGATTTGAAGACCCAATTGTCCTCCAAATTTGACATGAAAGATTCTCGGTGCTGCAAACTATATTTTGGGCATGGAAATTAAAAGAGATCGGGCAAAGAGGAAGCTCTGGTTAAACCAGAGGAAGTATGTCGAGACAATACAGCAGAGGTTTAATATGCAGGATAGTAAACCAGTGAAAGTTCCTATTCCTGTAGGTGTGAGGTTATCTGTTGAACAGTGTCCCAAGACACAAGAAGAGGAAGAGGACATGTCCCATGTTCCATATGCAAGTGCAGTTAGTAGCTTGATGTATGCAATGGTCTGTACTAGACCAACCATTGCACATGCAGTGGGAGTATTGAGCAAGTTTATGTCAAAACGAGGGAAGGAGCACTGGACAGCAGTGAAGCGGGTTTTCAGGTATTTGCGTGGCACTAGTGATTATGGTTTTGTGCTACCAAGGAAGACCAGGATTAGACAGAGTGTTGGATATTCGTGGCTTTGTTGATGCAGACTGGGCTGGAGATCTGGATCAGAGAATATCTACAAGTGGGTATGTGTTTAACCTATTTGGAGGTGCAGTCAGTTGGATGAGTAAGAAACAATCTGTAGTGGCACTATCAACTACAGAGGCAGAATACATGGCAGCCACTCATGCAAGCAAGGAAGCAGTTTGCTTGCAGAGATTGTGTTCAAGTATGGGGTTAGTACAGGGAGCTATAAGGATAGACTGTGACAACCAAAGTGCAATTTTCTTGGGAAAGAACCCTGGCTATCATTCAAAGACAAAGCACAGTGATGTTCAGTATCACTTTGTGAGGGATATGATAGAAGACAAAAAGGTGTTGCTGGTAAAGGTGGACACTTTGAAGAATACTGCAGATGCATTGACAAAATCTATGAGTTCTGAGAAGTTCTCTTGGTGTAGAGAGACAATGGGCATTTCAGGACTGGGAAAATGTCTAAGCTCTCTTGTGGCCCCCTGTGGAAAGAAAACAACAAGTGGGTGAATGATTGGGTTGTGTTATATTCTTTCCACAACTAGCCCACAGAGTTAATTGGGGGGTAAAGGGGTGGCACCTCCTTCATTATGCGATTGCTTAGTGAGGGGTAATCATATGGGGTTTGAGGGGTGTAGGTAACCATGGTTTTGGACGCGATGGTTTTTTTCCATGTATTGGATGCTTTGGCATGTATAAATATGTATTGTAACATTGAAAGGAACATAATGAAAAATCAAGCTAGTAGTCCTAGTTTTCAGAGCCAGGGGAAAATGTTTGTGTATATGTGTTTTATGTGCTATTCTCTCACATTGTTTATTTTTTGTGTTTTAGAATTCGTACGCAGGTAATTTCTATATGGGGTGAAAACCTACACACACCCACCGATTACATGCTCCCATCCCGCATCTCGTCGCACTTTCTCATTGCACAACTCATAACACATCTCATCGTACGAATCTATCGCATAAAACCGAAAGTTTGCCTCTGAGTCACCTTTGACATATGTATTAACTCAAGTCAAGTTTAACCAAATCTGGGCACTCCTTGCACCTCCGTTGTGATGACACATCTTTAATTGCGGTCGTCGGTTTTTTGAATCTCTTGGGTGCTCACTAACATCAACCCCTGACATCCTCCACCACTCTCAAAATGTTGTCGTCCTCGAAAACACCATCTCAACAACCTCTATCACTAAGACATATCCATATATTTGGGCACCCAGATAGCTCCACCCATGACTTGGTCCATGCTTCAATCTCATTAAACTCTGTAACAAAATCATGTGCTAGATCCCCATTTGATGGTGATTAGTTGGGTAGCTAATCCAATCATAACATCAACCTCACAAGAACGCATGATCCTCACATCATGACTATCTTCACATACTCCTATCAATCATGTCCATATCACCCCATGTGCTTGCTCATAAAATCATAGAGAGGATGCATTGCCATAAGCAAAAGAAAATGAGCATCATCCTCATGTCAATCTAGAAAGAGGGAGGGGATAGGAAAGCTAATGGATATCCATCCTCATTCTCCAACAACTCAATCCACTTATCAAGATTCTCCTCTTCTAATCTATGCATGTATCCTTCCGAGCTTTCCTCATGAGTCTCTGGTTAAGCATCCTTGTTCCCTTCCACTCCCTCTAGCTTCCCTATCAAATCGAGGATATTATGAGACAATTCTCTAATAACGTGTGACTGCTCCGTGATTTTTGTCTCTGCAGCAAAAAATATCTCCTATAGTTCTTCATCCCACTTAATATCCTCCACATTCATTGTTTTCAATTTACACCAAGTTATCATAACTTCCATGATCGGTACCCCCAAACGGTCATTGTCCCATATGCCATAAACATACAACTTCTTCATATGTGGAACAATCATACCCTCATACTACAAAACTTCCATACCCAATACTGCTTCATACTCATCAATCCACACAATTGTGAAGTTCATCTTCTGAGACCACTCACCAATGTTCACATCCACATTCTCTCCCATGCCGATGAATTTATCTGGTGGAGAGTTCACTGCTTTAAGATGAGCTTCGGTTGGTGAGAATTTCAATCCCACTCTACTCGTATCTTCTTCCCCAATGAAGTTATAAGTCACACCACTGTCCCACACAGTGAGTAAAGTGCCTTGTCCAACCTTCATGCTAATGTACTGCAACTTTTTCCTCTCAGGATCCCACCTTGGGATAGCCTCCCTAATCCTCGCAACTACCAAAATCTGCATCACCCCAACCTATGATTCCTCCTCCTTCTTCTTTGCACTACTTTGTGTCGTTGCAGCCACCATCAAGTCTAGAAGGAAAATTCTTTACTGTGTGGTTCTATTTGCACGACCAACATTTCAAAAGCTTCTTCGTATTTGACTTGTCATACGATCTCAAATTATCCTCCTTTGTATATTTCTCTTTCACTTTATCGTACTTCTTCCTCCTCTCTTCGGTCCCTTCATCATAATGTTCTACGATCCTATCAACTACAACAAATTCTTCCTATAGAGTTTTGATATGTTGGCTCTTCTTGTCATTGGATGCCAAAGGTTTCAATCCTATAATTAAGTTGAATACCTTGTCTTTCTTCACCATATCAGGTAGTTCCAAGATCGCTCTAAAAATTATCATTGATATGCATGTAGATTCCCTATATTTTTAATGTAGTTAATCTTCGTCCTTTCATCCCAAGTCTCATCATGTGGGCTAAAGTGAGCCTCCAAATCTTACTTCATATCATTCTAAGTAGAGATGCCATCAACATCACCATTATAAATCTAATCGAACTTCTATCTCTGCCACATCTTAGCATCCCTAGTAAGGAATTGAGACACTACCTTGACCTTGGCTTCATCATGAGGAATCCCCAAGAACTCCAAGTATTTCTCCATATCCCATAACAAATTGCCAAGTTCTTTGTCACTCCTCATCCCATCATAAGAATGAGGTTCCTTTACTTTCACATGAGTATTACCTCCAATTGGTTCCTCCCCAACTGGTTTCTGTAAAAGAACTATCTCACTCCTAGCATCATCAAGAACTTTCTAAAATTTCAATATTCCATCCAAACCTTGATCTCTTGCAACCCCAAAGTTCTTCAATTCCTTGTGTGTTTGTGCATAATTCCATTCAGTATACTGAAACCGAACCTTGAGGTTTTGATGTTCCTCTTCCAAATTCACGAACTTATCTCGAAATTCATCATTCTCAATTTCCAACAAAGCTACTTTCGAAAACAATTCCTCCATATGATCCAATACCGTGTCCATAAAAACTATCTCGATATCCACGCTAGATTCACTTGTCACCTGAGGTTCTTCTATGTTGTCTACCATCATTGTTTCTTGTGATATTGTTAAGACCATACACCAATCCATTCAACTTCAACCCTGAAATTTGTCTCTGTAAAACTACTTATTCTTCAATCAAAGCCCTACGAAAATTGGTCTCTCATACAACTATCACGCCCTATCTTGTTGGTAGTCTTTCAACCACACATAGGCAGGTGCGACACTGCTACACCTTTTATTTTCACCAATACTTAAATGTACACAGTATGCCTAAACAAGCACGTAGGAAATTTTCTCACTTGAGGGGTCGTAACATAGGTTCACAGTTACGTGTGCCAACCAACAAAACCATAAAATCTTGGCCCTTTGTGAAACAACCCTTGTAGTGCATGTTCCAGTCTCACCTAAAGCAATTTTGGGGGATGACAAAACCAAGTTTTTGGGTTGAGAGGCGTGCGTGGTGGGTTTCTTCTAGGGTTTTATCCCAACCTTTGTGAACCCTAACTCTTAAAATGCAAGAATCATAGTAACTTACAGAAAACAAAATCTAACCCTTCACGGAATACTTTAAACATTCATAATATTAAGTAAACATGTAAATCAACCACTTTCGTAAATAAATTTAAGTGTGTCTTGAGATAAGTACAGAAAACATAACGAATACACATAAATTGCATAAGTAAATATAAATTAAAAATACTGAATTATTTCTCCAAAATAGTCTTTATTAGATATAATCCTTATATCACAAACTCTTCTTCCCTATGCACGCAGGTGCAGCGGCCCACACACTCAACTTGCAGACTTACCAAGGTCTTTGCGCACTAAGTTGTATGATCCTTCCCCTTCGCTTAAGTACAAGAAACAAACTTTTGTGCCTCACACTACTTGCCCATACAATGTCTTCAATTATTAACTCACTTCCTATGACTCACTGTGACTCCTATATATACTTTGTTCCATTACAATACCGTGGTTCGTGAACCATGGAGAGGTCACAAAACATCCTATGTTCTAACAAACTAAGGGACTAAAGTTTGTTTTGAATCGTATGACATTTGCTATCTCCTCCCTCAAAATGTGGAGACTTTACATAATTAACAAAATTAGTTAAAAAAGTTACTCGAGGGGACCATGTCCCAACAATTATTACTTCAAATGATATTATCACGACGAAAATAAACTCTTCAATTAATCATATCATCAATATAAATACACAACGAAAATCATCAACTTATCATCATATGTGGGAGAGGAAACTCCCATAAGTTAGGGTGTGCCCAATATGAGTATATATATAAATTCTCTAATTCGATTATACATAAAATCATACAATTCGGTGTTGCCAGCAAGCCTTGGCCTCCACACCTTTATTTTAAAAATTGTGACTACAAAATGCTCAAGTCGTGCCACCCTGCACTGTTAGGGTCCCATCCTAACCCCCTTATCTATGTAATGGGACCACGTCATAGTCAAGAGTCAATAAAGCCCATATTAATAATTGTACGTGGTTAGTCCGCAATTAATAAACGAACCACAGTTAGTTGCAAATGGGTCGTAGTATTAGATAGATGGTATTATTAATAAGCGATATTAGCCTGTGGTATTACACGTAGGAGTCATATATAAAGGATAGAAACTCCCTACGAGGAGCATGTTGTCTTATTCTTGTAATCGAGCTCTGCTCTATTGGAGGTTGCCCCCTCAAAGAGGCACGTGAACATTACTCTCTGAATAATAAAATCATTGCCATTATGTGTTCTGGGTATCTTTTCTTCACATATTCTTTGTTCTCGGTCTCTTTTCTTCGCATATTCTGTATTTGGGTATCATTTGCAGGTTAAGAGCATAACAAGTGGTATCAGAGCACTTTCCAGGGCCGGTGGGATCTCCATTTAGTAGCAATTTTTTTTTGGCTCGAGACGTGTTCCGGCGTCTTTTAAACCACGGGATCTGTCATTGAGCGCATAAATCTGCGGATTTGGGGAGGCATGCACACAGGAAATACAAGAGGTGATCACGTCTGTTGGACTCCCTTGTAACCGCTGTGGGTACCCCTTCGAGTAGTAGCGCATAAGACAGAACCGCGCACAGACTCTCTTCTAGGTACCCTATGGGTATATCGGAAGCCCCATAGGCTCCCTGAAAACCTCACCATAGATAAAACAATGACCATCTTGTGGCTACAGTACACTGAGAATAGCACTCGGAGATATTACTCGCCCGTACGATAGGGTAGTCGGGTGGTATGGCTAAGGGTATGGTCGACCCTCCTTAGTTAGAGCCGTGAAACATTGGGCCAAGTACTACTGCCAGACCCTTATGTATATTGCGATCTGTAGCACCTGACACTCCTCAAGACCCTAGTTCCTTTTTTAATCATCATCTCTTCCAGATCCGCTTGAGCAAAGGAGTGCAGCAGCAGCAGACATCGGTCCCACCCAGCCAGTTCCGATCTATTAGATTCATCAGATCTGTAGAAGCAGTCAGTTCAGCCGTCTAGCACTACCCGAGCCACCATTCAGATCTCTCAGATCCACTAGACCAGAAGCGTTGTGCAGGGTTCCTATACCAGGTTATAATTGTCACAGGACTTTTGGCCGCATTGACATTTTGAGGATTTTGCGACTGCAGCAGTGATCAAGAAGGAGTAAAACTCCACTAGGACGACGCGCTGAGAATGGTGGTACCATTCAATTAATTGGGAAAAAAATTTTGGCGGTCCCAATTTTTCATCAGGTCAGTGTATGGTAGCAACTAGAGCTCAAGCGATGGCCAATGAAAGGATGGAAAAACTGGAAGAAACTGTGAACCAAATCCAAACTCAGCTTAACAGACTAGATCTGGATAGCATGAACACAACGCTTAAAGGAGTAAGTCTCCAGCTAGAGAAATTGCAGGGAAAATGCAAGGAGGATTTTATGTCAAACGACAAGGAGCAAGCCCATGAGGAGGGGTAGAATGGCCATGAAGGCATTTACGATGAATCTAACCACTCTCCTCACGTCTGGCACACCCATCCACCACCGAGTCAGCGACCTCCTAAGTTGGATATGCATAAATTTGACGGTTCTCACGCAGCAACATGGCTAGCACAAATGGACCAGTATTTCAAATTGAATCATATCCTAGATGATGCGACTAAGCTTATGTTGGGGAGCATGTACTTCGACAATGAACGGTGCCAATGGTGGGAATGGCATCAGCGTTGCAATGGATATTTTAGGACTTGGACCCAATTTACCAAAGCTCTTCGAGATCACTTTGAACAAGAAGACTCTTATTTGGGTCATCTCACTAAGCTCAGAGAGACTCGTACAGTAGAGGAATATATTAATGCTTTTGAAAGCTTAGCTTTCAGCACTAAGGATCTCACAGATGAGTTCTACACGGAATGTTTTATCAGCGGTCTTAAAGAAGCCATCAGAGCTCAAGCTCTACTTCACCACCCTCTCACGTGGACATGGGCTTGCTAGGTAGCTCGTAAGGTGGAACGTGCATTAGCAGCCCAATACAGTCGCCCAAATTTCCCCGCTAAAGGTTGTTTCCCACAGGCGCAGAACACGACTCAAACACTTAAGGTCCAAAAAGTGTCCCCTGCGGAAATGGCCGAAAGAAGGAAGCAAGGACTATGTTACTACTGTGATGAAAAATACTCCCCAAGTCATAAATGTAAGGAGCCCAAATTCTTTCAAATAGATGCCACTGACTACAACTTAATAGAGGAAGATCCTCCACTTGAGGAACATGAGCCACTAGAGGACGATAACCAACAGGACAATGTCTCTAACGAACCAGTTATTTCGTTGCATGCCTTGGCAGGGATTTCTTCCCCTCAAACGCTCAAAATCAGAGGGTTTATTAAACATCGCCCAATAGTAGTTTTGATTGATAGTGGAAGTACACATAACTTCATTCATCAAAAAGTCGCAGAAACGGTGCATTGCTTTGTATGAGCAGTTTCTAACTTCCAAGTTCAAATTGCAGATGGAGGCACAATGAAATGTGAAGGCCATTGTGAAAATGTCAAACTTCAAATTGTGGATTATCAGTTGAAAACCCACATGTTTGCCATAAACATGGGGGGTTGTGACATTGTCCTCGGCGATAACTGGCTCCGCACTCTTGGGCCAATCACAATGGATTTCCAGGAGTTGTATATGAGTTTTAAGCAGAACAACCTGTTAGCTCCTGCTGCAGCAGGTATTCATATTTCATGATTGGCATTTCACAGGCCAAATATGTTGTACTTTGCTTGCTGCAATGCTCCATATTTGCTCAAACAGTCTCCATATGAAGAAGGCTACTTCAATTCCATCCAATTGCCTTCAAATTTTGTAAAGTTTTCCTAGTATCACTACTGTTAGTTAAAGGGAGGTCCAAACAGTTTAATCTTGGTCTCCCTAGGTTTAAATTTCTTGTTTTAGAATATAGAGATTGTAAGTCTATCCAAACAGAGTAATCTTGACAGACTCTTAGATAGGTAGAGAAACAGAAGAATCCAACAGTTTAATCTGGGCTCTGGAAGAAATAAGGGTAGTATGTAGATAGGAAAGCATCAAAAGAAAAATGTATGATGGGTTTGCAAGTCTAAGTGCACCCCCAAGCTAAAGAAGAAAAAATGCTAGGAAAGTAGGCTGGGTAGGTAGTTCTGAGGCTGTTGAATTGCTGACAAGTTCCAAGTTTGCAGGCATCATATCATGCAGAACATAATCATCAAAGATTTGTAAGCAAAAAGGCTCAAATAAGGTATAACTAACTTCCCTTCTCTGTTTTCCCAATCATTAACTAACATCCCAAAAGAGGTCAAGATTTTCTTGACACCTCCTAAGTTCATCATCTTCATCATTCTGCTTGAGTAAAGATTTGCTCTACTCAAAGTTGTTCCATATCTTCTCCCGAAGTATGGTCCTACCCCCTGCAACAGCCTAAGTCTCCCGAACTTAGCGCTTTCTTATCATCTCCATATTAATCACTAACATTATTATCTAGCTCCCTATGTTTCCTGTCCCCGTATTAATATTAACTAAAAATCCCTTACGTAATATCCCTCCCCTCGTTGAAAAATAACCATATCAGTTCCCGGGAATTGTTCAGTTTATCAGAAACTAAGCAAGAGCCCGACCTCCTAACCACTTCCCAAAATACGATGGACTCCTTCCAAAGTATAAAATTACCCCAAGGTATTCGGACCCCTTCCGAAAACCTTATATGACCTTCACACCCACTTACTTACCTTTTCCCCTCAAGACCGTTTTCGCGTCGCAACCTCGCACTCTCGCATTCATACCAAACATAACCCATCCGTCCCCCGTTGACGCGATATTGCGATATCGGCGATTGGCGATCACAAACGCCGAAGTGTCCAACCCGTCCACCTTTCCTCTCCGCCGATGCGATATTGCGATATTGCATATCGGCAATCGCAAGCGCCAAATGCCCAACCCAATGATCCCCCTCTTTCCCAGCCAACGCGATATCAAGATATCGCATCAGAGTCTCTTCACCACAGTTTATCGAGTACCTCACCACGTCGCGCTGTACCAGGGACCCACAGATGATGTCATCCACCATATAGCCGACACCATGCTTATGTCAGCAGCGAGAAAAGCCAAAAAAACTTCGCGCAGGAAGAAAAGTCGCACTTCGAAGCTCCACATCAAGAAACAGAGGGAGTTTCTAATGCGTGAATAGCGCGTAGCGCTATTCGCGCATCTCTACAGGAAATAGGCCATTTCGAGGAATCTTAAGGAATCTTCCATTTGCCGAGCCCACTGCGCGCCGAAAAAGCCCGAAAATTGCCCAAGCGTGCCAAAGGATCCGGTTTGAAGACATCAGCAGATCAATCACATAGTTTAAAGTGTATCAGATCAAATCAGCATATATCAAGCATGTCAAAGAGTATCAGTCGACAGCGGAAACCATCAATGTAGTGGCAAAGTGTATCAGAGAATATCTTGAGCGGCGGCCCAAAGCAAGAGAAAATTGAATATCTTCTAGCAGATTCATAGAAGGAGAGCGAAGTCACTTGAAGCTCTCAAATCGTAATAATTGCATATTCAATTCGCACCAAAGCCGAACTGCAGCCCCACAGCTCATTCACTTTAGCAGCACTGCATCTGGTCCCCAAGGGCCACCTCGTCACCTGTTCCGATTCAGCTACCCCCAGCGCAGTCAAAAAAGATTTACTTGCATTTAATTTCAGCAGCATTTAGATTGTCAAAGAGTTCTAAGCCGACCTCTCAAGGTCAATTGTAATGATGTCTTCCTTATATTTTGTTTATAAATACCAACCGAAACGATATTGTGAAGGGTTGGTTGGTTGGTAGGAGTAGTTGTTGGTCAGTTTCCTTTCCAACAAATTCTCTGAGTAAAGACTCGCACTGTAACTGTCATATTTTTCATAATCAAAGATTGCTGAAAGCATGGATTGCGAAACAACTTGCTGTTTTCTCTTGGCCAAGGAATGATCACGGAATTCCTGTGTCTCTGCATGATCCAATAAGTGTTCTTCCTCCCTGTTTATTTTATGTTTTTATCATCTTTCCGCCTTTCTAAGCTGCAGGAAAAAAGAATAGCTTAATATTTGTTTTGTTACACCTTAAGTTCAATTCCTGCACTTTCGATGTTTTCTGCTGAAACAGTTATGAGCTAGAATTCTTAAATGCTCTAGTTTACCCTGTTTCTTTCATATATGAGTGCATGTCTTTGGAATTCGTAACTGCTCTGGGATCCCACTCATCCACTTCTCCCCTTTGTCAGCATGATGAAATGATTCTCTTTTGCCTTTCATCCCTGATATTCATTCTGTACTTTTAGCAGACTAAATATTGTATCCTACGTGGCTATCCCGCTGTGTATCCCCTTGTGACCAAGAAAACTCTTGCATGCCTAAATCTGTGACTCCATGCCCAATGGTTCAGAACTTATAACACCTTACTATGCCTCTTTACTCAAGAATCCTACCTTCCTTCCAATCACAGTCAACATTCCCTTGAAGTCAGAAAGCTAGCCTAAAATCATCAATTAAGGTTGAATCTAGATCAACTAAGGTTGAATCTAAAGGAGAGAGCCCTCTCTGATTGCAGGTGGGTTAGAACCTGCAATCAGAAGATTGGTTTGTGGTTACCTCGGCCGTATTCCTAATAGAAGCCTAGGGACAACCTGAGTGATAACATAATGGCGACTCCGCTGGGGACCTCCTCAAATAAATCAATGCAACCACTCTGCAGCTCTACAGTGGAAGAAACCGACTTGTAAAAGCCTCGGTCGACCTGTATCTGCGAGCACCATTGGGGATTCAAGCGCTCGGTTCATCTTTAAATCCCAATGGAGGAAGTGCTCCTATTTTTGAAGGCTTGTCATGTTTAGTTCTGATCTTTGATGGTGGACAGAGATCAGGCACTTCAGAGTCCAGACATCCACCTCGCGACTCCACTTCAATTTCAATCAAAGGCTCCACTGAGGAACGAACCAAATGTTACAGCCAAGTGTCCCATGTATTAACAAGAAAAGAGAATGACCAAATCTTGGGAAGAACTTCCGATAGAAGAAGCTTTAGAAAAATGCAGAGAAAGTTTATCAGAGTTTGAGCTTGATGACAGATTTTTCAGAAAGGTATTGTCAACAATACCTGGCGGCCGAAATAAATTGTTCCTTGTGTTTGTTGTGAAAAAATATGAGAATGAAATTGAACTCTTGGGAGCTCAAAGTCAGTCTTATGATTTTCGCAACCCTCAAGAGTTTTGCCAAAATCTTCCTCCTGTAGTTCAACGGGAAATAGTGTTGTCTCCTGAATTACAGTTTGAGTATGATCTGGGTTCCAAGGGAAAGACAGAAGGATCAACGGCTAGGGTCATTACCGACGATGTAACTGATCCTTCCAGCCCAAAGAACCCGGAATCATACCTAAGCCTACATGCCCATATTCAGGAGGGAACACTATTGCCTGAGGACCTGAGGATTCTGTGTGATCTGGGATCCAAGGGAAAGACATAAGGATCATCTACTAAGCTCATTACCGAAGATGCAGCTGCTCCCCTCGACCCAGAAGGTCCCAAATCGTGCTGAAGTCTCCCGTCCTCAACTGAGGAGAAGATGCCGCCACCTGCTGATTCACAGACTCTGCATGATTCTACTGAAGATTCAAATGGAGCAGAGGAAGTTCTCTCACAGGGTAAGTTCATTGATCCAATCGCAGATTACATGGAACTTTGGCTTAGCAAAATTTTTCTAACATGTTTTCTTAGTGAAGACTGTAAACTTCAACGAAAAATGATGGAGGCCACAATTTTGGTTGTAAAAGCATATGCCCAGATGATGCTTTTGCGTACAGAAATGATTGGTCAGCAAGATTATCTCTTTTTACAGTTGCTTAAATGTCTGCGCTGGTTATTTGATTTTACCTAACGGCAAAGCAATTGCTGGTTAGGGTAGGTAGGTAGAAGAAATAAAGCGGCCGGAGAAAATAAATTTTGCAGAGGGCAGCCAAAAAATTAAAAATCAAGGAATTCTAGGATGCTGTTCTTGACTTCCCGCAAGGAGAAGCCATCCCCGAGTGGAGCCACTGTTAGCTCCTGCTGCAGCAGGTATTCATATTTCATGATTGGCATTTCACAGGCCAAATATGTTGTACTTTACTTGCTGCAATGCTCCATATTTGCTCAAACAGTCTCCATATGAAGAAGGCTACTTCAAGTCCATCCAATTGCCTTCAAATTTTGTAAAGTTTTCCTAGTATCGCTACTGTTAGTTAAAGGGAGGTCCAAACAGTTTAACCTTGGTCTCCCTAGGTTTAAATTTCTTGTTTTAGAATATATAGATTGTAAGTTTGTCCAAATAGTTTAAGCTTGGCAGACTCTTAGATAGGTAGAGAAACAGAAGAGTCCAACAATTTAATCTGGGCTCTGGAAGAAATAAGGGTAGTATTTAGATAGGAAAGCATCAAAATAAAAATGTATGATGGGTTTGCAAGTCTAAGTGCACCCCCAAGCTAAAGAAGAAAAAATGCTAGGAAAGTAGGCTGGGTAGGTAGTTCTGAGGCTGTTGAATTGCTGACAAGTTCCAAGTTTGGAGGCATCATATCATGCAGAACATAATCATCAAATATTTGTAAGCAAAAAGGCTCAAATGAGGTATAACTAACTTCCCTTCTCTATTTTCCCAATCATTAACTAACATCCCAAAAGAGGTCAAGATCTGTTTGACGCCTCCTAAGTTCATCATCTTCATCATTCCGCTTGAGTAAAGATCTGCTCTACTCAAAGTTGTTCCATATCTTCTCCCGAAGTATGGTCCTACCCCCTGCAACAGCCTAAGTCTCCCGAACTTAGCGTTTTCTTATCATCTCCATATTAATCACTAACATTATTATCTAACTCCCTATGTTTCCTGTCCCCGTATTAATATTAACTAAAAATCCCTTACGTAATATCCCTCCCCTGGTTGAAAAATAACCATATCAGTTCCCGGGAATTGTTCAGTTTATCAGAGACTAAGCAAGAGCCCAACCTCCTAACCACTTCCCAAAATACGATGGACTCCTTCCAAAGTATAAAATTACCCCAAGGTATTCGGACCCCTTCCGGAAACCTTATATGACCTTCACACCCACTTACTTACCTTTTCCCCTCAAGACCGTTTTCGCGTCGCAACCTCGCACTCTCGCATTCATACTAAACATAACCCATCCGTCCCCCGCTGACGCGATATTGCGATATCGGCGATCACAAACGCCGAAGTGTCCAACCCATCCACCTTTCCTCTCCGCCGATTCGATATCGCGATATCACATATCGGCAGTCGCAAGCGTGAAATGCCCAACCCAATGATCCCCCTCTTTCCCGGCCGACGCGATATCGCGATATCGCATTGGAGTCTCTTCACCACAGTTTATCGAGTACCTCACCACGTCGCGCTGTACTAGGGACCCACAGATGACGTCATCCACCGTATAGCCGACACCATGCTTACGTCAGTAGCCAGAAAAGCCGAAAAAGCTTCGTGCAGGAAGAAAAGTCGCACTTCGGAGCTCCAGATCAAGAAACAGAGGCAGTTTTCGATGCGCGAAATATGCCATTTCAAGGAATCTTCAGGGAATCTTCCGGTTGCCGAGCCCACTGTGCGCCGAAAAAGCCCGACGCCAAGCATGCCAAAGGATCCGGTTTGAAGACAACAACAGATCAATCACAGAGTTTAAAGTGTATCAGATCAAATCAACAAATATCAAGCATGTCAAAGAGTATCAGTCGACGGCGGAAACCATCAATGTAGCGGCAAAGTGTATGAGAGAATATCTTGAGCGGCGGCTCAAAGCAAGAGAAAATTGAATATCTTCCAGTAGATTCACAGAAGGAGAGCGAAGTCACTTGAAGCTCTCAAATCGTAATAATTGCACATTCAATTCGCACCAAAGCCGAACTGCAGCCCCACAGCTCATTCACTTCAGCAGCACCGCATCTGGTCCCCAAGGGCCACCTCGTCACCTGTTCCGATTCAGCTACCCCCAGCGCAGTAAAAAAAGATTTACTTGCATTTAATTTCAGTAGCATTTAGATTGTCAAAGAGTTCTAAGCCGACTTGTCAAGGTCAATTGTAATGATGTCTTCCTGATATTTTGTTTTTAAATACCACCCGAAATGATATTGTGAAGGGTTGGTTGGTTGGTAGTAGTAGTTGTTGGTCAGTTTCCTTTCCAGCAATTTCTCTGAGTAAAGACTCGCACTGTAAATGTCATATTTTTCATAATCAAAGATTGCTGAAAGCATGGATTGCGAAACAACTTGTTGTTTTCTCTTGGCCAAGGAATGATCACGGAATTCCTGTCTCTCTGCATGATCCAATAAGTGTTCTTCCTCCCTGTTTATTTTATGTTTTTATCATATTTCCGCCTTTCTAAGCTGCAGGAAGAAAGAATAGCTTAAGATTTGTTTTGTTACACCTTAAGTTCAATTCCTGCACTTTCGATGTTTTCTGCTGAAACAGTTATGAGCTAGAATTCTTAAATGCTCTAGTTTACCCTGTTTCTTTCATATATGAGTGCATGTCTTTGGAATTATTAATTGCTCCGAGATCCCACTCATCCACTTCTCCCCTTTTTCAGCATGATGAAATGATTCTCTTTTGCCTTTCATCCCTGATATTCATTTCGTACTTTCAGCAGACTAAATATTGTATCCTGCGTGGCTATCCCGCTCTCTATCCCCTTGTGACCAAGAAAACGCTCGCATGCCTAAATCTGTGACTCCATGCCCAATGGTTCAGAACTTATAACACCTTACTATGCCTCTTTACTCGAGAATCCTACCTTCCTTCCAATCACAGTCAACATTCCCTTGAAATCAGAAAGCTAGCCTAAAATCATCAACTAAGGTTGAATCTAAAGGAGAGGGCCCTCTCCGATTACAGTTGGGCTAGAACCTGCAATCAGAAGATTGGTTTGTGGTTACCTCAACCGTATCCCTAATAGGAACCTAGGGACCACGTGAGTGATAACACAACCACACACATACCCTCCGAGGACTCCAGGCAGGAGCCCCTCTATCATAAGCTCGCATAGGATGGAAAAATTGTTAAAAAAGGGTAATCATGGAGTGGTAGCTCAATTTAATGCCATCCAGGGAGTTGAAACCAAGCAGCCACCACTTCATCCTGAGATGCAACAGATTTTAAACAACCATCTGCTGGTCTTTGACAAGCCTCAAGGGCTTCCACCCTTGCAGGGGAACATGATCATAGCATCACCTTGGTTCCACGGGCCCAACCCCCAAATGTGCGCCCATACAGATATCCGTTCAACCAAAAGAACGAAATAGAAAAAATCATCAAGGAACTTTTGGAAGCAGGGGTCATTCGTCCCAGCATCAGTCCTTATTGATCCCCAGTGGTTATGGTGCTCAGAAAAGATGGGGAGTGGCGGATGTGTCCTCACTTCAGGGCCCTCAATAAGCTGACAGTCAAAGATAAATTTCCCATCCCGGTGGTTGATGATTTGCTGGATGAACTCAATGGGGCTCAATTTTTCACGAAGTTGGATCTTCGCTCAGGTTACCACCAGATCCACATGAAGGAAGTCGACATACCCAAGACTGCTTTCAGAACTCATGAAGGCCACTATGAATTCCTCGTCATGCCATTTGGTCTTTGTAATGTCCCCTCTACTTTTCAGAGCCTTATGAACCACATTCCCAAACCATATCCCAAGAAATTTGTCCTTTTCTTCTTCGATGACATCCCCATCTATAGTTGCAGTTGGGTAGCACATCTTCAGCATGTAGATCTACTCTTGCAACTGCTCCGCAAACAGAAATTATTCGTGAAGATGTCCAAGTGTTCATTTGGCATGGCAGAGGTAGAGTATTTGGGCCACATTGTGGGGCATGAGGGTGTCAAGGTGGACCCCAAAAAGATCCAAGCAATGCAGGAATGGCCTCAACCTAAGACCTTGAAGAACTTACAAGGATTTTTGGGTCTCACAAGCTATTATAGTAAATTTTTCCGCAACTATGGATGCATAGCGAAGCCCCTAACGCAACTCCTAAAGAAAAATTCTTTCTTATGGAATGAGGAAGCACAATAGGCCTTTACAGCTCTAAAAAATGCCATGTGTTCCACTCCAGTTTTAACACTACCTGACTTCACCAAATCTTTCGTCATTGAATGTGATGCTTCAGGAACAGATATTGGGGCAGTTTTAATGCAGGAAGGGAGACTGTTGGCCTTCACAAGCCAGCAACTCAATGGGAAGAATCAGGGCCAATCTACATACGAGAAGGAAATGATGGCCATCTTACATGTAGTCGATACCTGGCGACCTTATTTATTGGAGCGACATTTCCAAATCTGCACAGATCATCACAGTCTTAAATATTTTTTGGAGCAACGCCTATCCTCCCCACAACAAAATAAATGGCTAGCCAAAATGTTGGGATATGATTATGAGATCATTTACAAGAAAGGGAAAGACAATAGTGTACCAGATGCATTATCTCGCCAATTTGAGGAGGAAAGTACCCTGCTAGCTATTTCCCTCCCCATTCCAGAATGGATTGAAGAAGCTCACGGAGAATGGTTTTCACACCCCGAGCTCTCCCAACTCATTTCTCAATTACAAGCAGATCCAGATTCCACCAAGGGCTACTCGTGGCAGGATGATTTTCTTCGCTATAAGGACAGAGTCGTAATATCACCAACATCCACCTTCAAAAGACGCATTTTGGCAGAGATGCACTCATCTCCCATTGCAGGACATTCGGGCTTTCAAAAGACGTATGCTCGCACCACAAGATCATTTTTCTGGACAGGCATGAAAAAGGACATCCTTACCTTCGTAACCGAATGCGAGTTCTGTCAACGCCACAAAGGGGAAACAGTCAACACACCAGGCACATTACAACCATTGCCCATTCCGGCATGAATTTGGACAAAAGTTTCTATGGATTTCATTACAGGTCTTCCAAAGTCAGGGAACAAGTCAGTCATCATGGTGGTTGTGGACCGATTGTCGAAGTATGCTCATTTCTGTGCTCTCCCCCACCCGTTTACACCCACCTTGGTTGCTCAAAATTTCATGGATCAGATCTTCAAATTGCATGGCATGCCCATTTCTATTGTGTCTGACCGCAACCCGATCTTCACGAGCAATTTTTGGGAGGAACTCTTCAGAATACAAGGCACTCGACTAAAACTCAGTACTTCCTACCATCCGCAAACAGATGGTCAAACTGAAGCAGTCAACAAATGTATAGAAACCTACCTTAGGGGTTTTACTTCAGAAAAACAACACCTTTGGGTACAGTGGCTACCTCTGGCATAATGGTGGTATAACACCAACTATCATGCCACCACCAAAATGACTCCCTATGAAGCAGTATATGGTCAACTCCCGCCTTCCCCTACTTCATATCTCAAGGG